>CAUYON010066662.1:0-33907 GCA_963573935.1 Arctocebus calabarensis | reverse complement strand
AACCACAATGACGGCTGCAACCAAAAAAAAAAAAAAAAAAATGGCCGGGCGTTGTGGCGGGCGCCGGTAGTCCCAGCTACTTGGGAGGCGGAGGCAGGAGACTCGCTTGAGCCCAGGAATTGGAGGTTGCTGTGAGCTGTGATGCCACGACATTACCCAGGGTGACAGCTTGAGGCTCTGTCTCAAAAAAAAAAAAATCTTGGGCTCAAGTGATCCTCTTGCCTCAGCCTCTCAAGTAGCTGGGACTACAGGCACCAGCCACAACGCCCTGCTATTTTTAGAGACAGGGTCTCACTCTTGCTCAGGTTTGTCTCCAACTCCTGAGCTCAGATGATTCACCCCCCTTGGCCTCCTAGAGCAGGTGTCCTCAAACTTTTTAAACAGGGGGCCAATTCACTGTCCCTCAGACCGTTGGAGGGCCGGACTATAGTTTGAAAAAAAAAAAACTGTGAACAAATTCCTATGCACATTGCACATATCTTATTTTGAAGTAAAAAACAAAATGGGAACAAATGCAATTCACACCAACGCATGTGGCCCGCAGGCCGTAGTTTGAGGACCCCTTTCCTAGAGGGTTAGGATTATAGGTGTGAACCACTGTGCCTGGCCCTTCCTTTCTTTTTGTTTTTACTTCCTTCCTTTCTATTTTTAAGGGAGGAAGTGACTTGATCATGGCTATAGGAAGAGGGGAAGAGGCTCTGGGGGTGGAGTTCAGATCACAGGTGACAGGCCTGGCTCTGGGCAGAGGGGGCACCCTCTTTATTTCCAAGAAGCATATGAGGGTGGGAATGGCTATGTGTGATTGGGGTGGGGGACATTGTTAAGGATGGCAGTGGTGGCAACGAGGGCTCCTTGGGACCCCAAGAGTTCATGATTCTTGTGACTAGCAGAAAAGAAGGAGTGATGGTGTCATCTGGGCCTCTTTCCCTATTGCTTGGTTCTCACACCAGCCAAGGGGACACCCTCTTCTGCTCTGAATACTTCAGTCTTTTCCCCATCCTGGGGCATCTCCCTCCAGGAAGCCTTCCCTGACTGACACCCTCAGTCTCCCCACTTCCCAGCAGCTGGCTTGGTTCCCCATGTCTTTTTTCACCCGGCACAGAGAGCTTCCCCTGTTTTAGTGTCTGTGTGTCTCTGGTCCCAGTTGAGAAGCCATGTGGAGGGGTTAGAGAGGGGATGAGAACATGTATATCTATAAAATGGGCAGCTTCTTTCTCAGAACTTCCCCTCCCCAGCTCTTAGGTCCAGCTCTGCCCACAAGAGGGTGCTCAGTGGGAAAAAGCCTGGCTGGCATAATGTGGGCAACTGGCCAGTCTATGGGCTGGCAGCAGGGCCCTCAGGGTAGGACTATGCTCTCTGGCCAGGACCTTTACTCCCAGACTGATGGCTCTGGTCTTGTTGCCATGGCATCCTTAGTTTTGGGATAAACAGAGTTTTTCCTCCTCCTGTCCAGCTTCTTGACACCCAAGTATCTCCCCAGGGATGGGCTGGAATTCTAAGTGTCCCAGCTCCCACCTCACACCCTCGGGGAGGCCTAAGGATGGTGAGTCAACTGAGCTTAGGCCCCTTTCTACTTCTCACTGTTCTGTGACTTGCCCTGATGCTGCCTCTTGAGCCAGATTTATCCTGCTGGAGTTGGGGACTGCTGGAGAGAAGGACTGGGACTCCCCTATCAGACTGAGCGGCGGGATCAGGAAGGAGTCTTCTCATCCTGCTTTACCTCCCTGGGCTGTTTCCAGTCTATGCACCTCTTCTTGCAACCCTGCTTCAATCTCCACTGCCCAAGAGAACAATCGTAGCTTTTTTCCTCTCTTATCTTCTGGATCCTTGGGGTCTGGTGAGAGACTGGAGAAGACAGTAAAAAAGAATGTGGGGGAAGGCAGATAGGGATCAGAGCAGAGCCAAGGACTCACCTGGACAGAATCGAATCATAGAATCATTCATTCATTCATTTAGTGAGTCAGACCTGTTCCTGTGCTGGGTGCTGAAAGAGAAACAGGTGTAAGACATGGCCCTGATTCTGAGAGAGGTGCCTTAGTGCTGGTGTAAGGCCCTAGACTTGGAATCCAGGACCCTGGTTTGAGCCCTGACTACCACTTGCTGGACAAGATACCCTTTGAGTGTTGGGTTCCAGTTTAGTAAATAAGGATAGTAGTACTGAGCTCCCAAGGTCATTGTGAGGATTAAATCAGGCAAATGTGGATGCCTCATTAACAGTCCATGTTCAGTGCATGTAAAGTGACTGTGGATCAGGTTTACAATAAGGGAGGGGAGCTTCGGCATGCCTGCAGGCAGGGCTAACCCAGCCCTGGGGTGTAACAAAGACCTGTTCTTGGGGTCTCTGTGGGAGCAGCCACTTCCGGCAGAGGTGCCTGACTCAGGCTTTGTGGGGAGGTGCCTGGTTCGTGATTTCATTCAGTAAATGTTTGCGGAATGAATGGGGTGTGCTGGAGCCAGGCCTCCAGGCAGGGTAAGGTTTCAGCAGGTGCAGGTAACAGAGAGTTGCTTCAGGAGGGGTGGGAAGGGCAGGTAGTGCCAGGTGCACAAGGCTAAGCCTCAGCCAGCAGAGAGGAATTTGACCTTTCTTCTGGAGGCAGTGGAGGGGAAGCTCTAAGCTCAGACTGGGAGTGACAGGATCAAAGCAGTGTTTGTAGAAGATCAATCTGGCTGGCCACCAGAGAGGACATCTTGGAGTGAGAGGGGAGTTGGGGGGCGCAGAGGGAGAGTGCCTACGTGTCTAGGAGGCTTAGGACAGGCAATGATGTCATTGCCCTTTGCTCTGCAGCACGTCTCCAGAGCAGATCTCATCTGCCTGCACAGAGGTGGGGGGAGCTTCACAGGGAGGTGGGAAATTTCTCAGGGTCACACAGGACAACAGAACACTGACTCTTTTCTCCTCCTTCCTCTCCGCCTGGGGCCCAGCTCAGAGTGATGGGGGTGGGGAGGAAGACAGCAGTGGGACTCGAACCTGGGCCCCTTTGTTTGCAAGCTCCAGCCCCTGTCCTCTAAGACCAGCTGATTCAACTCTGCTTTTTAAAGCTAGAGAAGTATTTACTGGTGGAAGAGAGAGAGGGAAACTATTAGACCTCATTAAGAACTCTGCATAAACCCCAAAGCTCCTAATAGGGGGGTAATTGAGGTGACTGTGTTGCCCAGGCCTGGGGCCTAACTTTCCTGGGAGGGGAAATTTCTGGCCTAGAGCTGACTGGTTGGAGTTTGAGCAATTAGCCTTTGTGCTGATCAATCATCTTAATCCAATTATCCCTACCTCTGCCAAAGAGATCCCCTTTGCTCCTATCTTGTTTCTGAATGGATCACACATCCTTGGAGTGACTCAGGTATGTTGCCAGGGCCCCAAATCTCTCCCAGCCCCCAGCTCTGACTCAGCCAGAGTTGCTGGAAACCCAGAGATCACTATCCTGGCTCTGCAGAGGTGGGAGATAAGGTTTATGGCTCACTTCTCGGACAAGCCCACTCCGGGACTGTGCATGCATACCTCCAGGGACTGACCCTGTCTTCATCTTTCCCAGGAATTGCGGATTATCTGACAGCACCATTTTCAGACACCTGCACGGCCCCTCCTTCCCTGGAGATTATCTCCTCCATCCTCTGGCCTTGCCCCACTGAGGCCTGCCCCTCTTCTGCTTCTTGGCTTCTGGGCAGGTCTGACCTGGTCTAAGTCTCAATGAGAGGAACCCAGCACAGTCCTTTTTCAGAGGAGCGTCCTTTCCTTTTCTGTTCACTCCTGTCTGCTCCTAGTACTCTTTGGATTTGTAAGTCCTTCCTTTAGTCTACCCTTTTGCTCCCTTTTGGTGCTTAGTATAGGAGAGGATACTGTTGTTCACTGGCTGTTACTGCAGCCTCCAGAGAATGGCTGCAGCTTCACCCTGCCCCTGAGGAAAGGGAGACGGAAGACAGAGAAAGGGTGAATTCTTGGAGAAGAGTGCATAGTCTTTTCCCCTCACCGTAGAGTCCTAAACAAAGGTCTTTTACAAACATCATTGTCATATCATTTATTTTACGTATGACAGAACAAAGCCTGAGAGTCCAAATCAAGTACGATTTCAAGGACATAGTAGTATAATGCTTTTCTCACTATGTTGAAATCGCTCTGGGGAACTCAAAGTTCTAAAAAGCAAATTAAACAAATCAACTCTATCAAGTAGAGAACACAAATGTTTTAACACAGTGATTAAGTAAATGAGGTGAAAGCTATGATAATTAGTGGGATATAACCACTCCAATTTGTACAAAAAAATCAACACATTCCCACAAAGGCATAAATGTATTCATGATCTATGTATATATGACTTAATAAAAAGGAGAAAAAAAAAAAAAAAAAAGCAAATTAAGCCCAGTTTGTTGGCTTACGCCTATAATCCCAGCACTCTGGGAGACTGAAGTGAGTGGATTGCCAGATCCCGGGAGTTTAAGATCAGCCTGAGCAAGAATGAGACCCCATCTCTAAAATTAGCTGAGTGTTGTGGTGGGCGCCTATAGTACCAGATACTTGGGAGGCTGAGGCAAGAGAATCACTTGGGCCCACTACGGGCAACAAAGTGAGACTCTGTCTCAAAAAAAAAACAAGAAATTATATGTGATTAACAATAAAAATTATTTTAATAATTTCCAAAAAGTTAATAATTAAGAATGAAAAATAATTTTAGGGTCTCAGCACCTGTGGCTCAACGGGCTAAGGCTCTAGCCATGTACACCTTAGTTGGCGGGTTCGAATCCAGCCCGGGCCCACCAAACAACATTGACATCTGCAACCAAAAAATGGCCGGGTGTTGTGGCAGGCGCCTGTAGTCCCAGCTACTTGGGAGGCAGAGGCAGGAGATTCGCTTGCGCCCAGGAATTGGAGGTTGCTGTGAGCTGTGATGCCACAGCACTCTATCCTGTGACAGCTTGAGGCTCTGTCTCCAAAAAAAAAATAATAATAATTTTAGGAATAAATAAAAATAATTTTAGGAAAAAGGAATAGGATAAATTAAATAAACAGCATAAAGGAATAGGATAAATAAATAATAGGAATAAATAATTTCAGGACCATTTGCCTCTTCATTATATATATGAGGCAACTGTTGGAAGTGATTTGTTCAATGTCACACAGCTGTTTAGAGACTGAGTTGAGACTAGAACACAGGTTATTTGATTAGCAAACTTACATTTTGCTGCTTCCCCACATTGTTCCAGGAATTGTTTAAAACAATTCTCAAAGCAGGCTCAACACGTATAGCTCAGTGAGTAGGGCACCGGCCATATACACCGAAGCTGGTGGGTTTGGGCCTGCTAAACAACAATGACAACTGCAAACAAAGCATAGCTGGGCATTGTGACAGACACCTGTGGTCCCAGTTACTTGGGAGGCTGAGGCAAGAGAATTGCTTAAGCCCAAGCATTTGAGGTTGCTGTGAGCTGTGACACCACTGCACTCTACCGAGGGTGACAAAGTCAGACTCTGTCTCAAAAAAAGAAGAAAAATTCTCAGCTCCTGTGGCTCAGTGAGTAGGGTGCTGGCCCCATATACCGAGGGTAGCAGGTTCAAACCTGGCCCCGACCAAACTGCAACAAGAAAATAGCCCAGCATTGTGGCGGCACCTGTAGTCCCCAGCTACTTGGGAGGCTGAGGCAAGAGAATCGCCTAAGCCCAAGAGCTGGAGGTTGCTGTGAGCTGTGATGCCACAGCGCTCTACCAAGGGTGACAAAGTGAGACTCTGTCTCTAAAAAAAAAAAAAAAAATTCTCGGCTCGGCGCCTGTGGCTCAATGGGCTAAGGCGCCAGCCATGTACACCTGAGCTGGCGGGTTCGAATCCAGCCCCAGAGCCCGCCAAACAACAATGACGGCTGCAACCAAAAAATGGCCGGGCGTTGTGGCAGGAGCCTGTAGTCCCAGCTACTTGGGAGGCGGAGGCAAGAGACTCGCTTGAGCCCAGGAATTGGAGGTTGCTGTGAGCTGTGATGCAACAGCAATCTATCCAGGGTGAAAGATTGAGGCTCTGTCTCAGAAAAAAAAAAAAAAAAAACGAGAGGCAGAAGGGCCACCCTGTAAACCCAACCCCAGTAGGTGCCTGCAAACCTTACAGAAACAAATTAACACGTCAGTGCTGGTTGATGTGTGAAATGAGGTGTGTTCTCTAATCTGTCAGCGAGCCCTCTTTTACTTGGCTTGCTGAAGACCCTGAAACCAAGCGTCTCAGCGGAACAGCCAAACCCCCCTCCTGCTCCTACAGTGCAGCTGTGGCCCTTTCTCCGGCCCCTGACCTCGCTCGTTTAGGCCAGCTCAGAGCACCAGGGCCCCACTTTCACCACGTCCTCCAGAGTGAAGAGGAACCGAGCTTGCATTAAGCCAGAACCCCCAAAGAAGAGAACTTTTACATTTTGCAAAGGCTGGAGGGACAGGTTTCCTGGCTGCTTTACCATGCCCTATCTCAGGGAGAACCCAGGCAGGGCATGAAAAGCCCCTCACCTGGCCCAGGTCACCCTCGTGAGTATGACGCTCACGTGAGGGTCCAGGCTTGTAGCTGAAGAAGGCAACGCAGTGGAATCTGCTCGTGTGCGAGCGAGTGCGCCGGCTGCACGTGAGAGACAGGGGTCAGTAGAGAGCAAGCTGAAGTCGCCTCGGCTCACCTGGCGCTAACTTTGTGTCTGGGCACAGCAGCACTTATCTTCACACCTTGTCTGCCTCCTGCAACCAGACAAAGGGCCTTTCCCTTCAGCCCTCTCTTCTCTTTCCCAAGTCCTGTCTGCTGCTCCTCTCTGCAGACTTTCCTTCCCCTAGAAGTTAACAGGTTCCAAGTGTCTTCACCTTTGAGGATTTTCACGGCCTCTGGTAGGGGTGAGCCCCAGCCTCCCACTCCTCTGCTGGGCAGAGCTGAGCAGCAAGCAGGACCAGGAGGAGGAGAGGGGAGGGGAAGGAAGGGTGTACAGCAGTTCCTTTTCTTTTCACTGGAGTTTGGTGGACTTTCTCCCATCCCTTTTTCTTTGATTACCCCTTAAAACAAAATTCAAGCCTATTAATAGCCCTCCTCCGTTCTACATTCGAGATCACATCTCTCCATTAATGTGACTTTTATTATGTCAATAGAACATTTGTCCCCCTTTCCGCCTAGAGTTTCTTACAAAGCTCTTTCCCATTAATTTCACACTGCCAAGACCCCATGCTCAGTCCCTCTTTCCTAATTCTTGAATTCTCCTTCTGACGGAGGAAGGAAAGGACTTTTCCTCCACACTCCCACAACCCCAGGAGGTTATTCGCCTTTCTGGGTCTAAGCTAAGTCCTCTTTCACCTTGCTCCATGTCGAGGAAGCCGACCCCATGTGAACTATGCCCAGGGGCACCCCTGCTCTTGGGCATGGGTTTGGCTCATGGAGAGCTTCAGATGGAAATTACAGGGAGACAGGAGAGTGAGGATGTGGCAGTTATTTCCCCAGCTCCCTCATTATGGGGTCACATCAGGCTAGGTGGGGAGGTGTGGGGGTGGGGAGTCTAACTGTAAGATATAATCAGTTCTTCCTATGTGGATATTATGCTCTAGACTTCTTTTTCAAGGCAATGAAAAATTTCTTTGTACTCATCTTTAGGTTCCAGAATCTTCCCACTTTCCAAGGCATGAGTGTGATGGCCAAGTTGACACCAACATGTCCCTGTTTTTTTTTTTTGAGGCAGAGCCTCAAGCTGTCACCCTGGATAGAGTGCTGTAGCATCATAGCTCACAGCAACCTCTAATTCCTGGGCTCAAGCGAGTCTCTTGCCTCCGCCTCCCAAGTAGCTGGGACTACAGGCGTCCGCCACAACGCCCGGCCATTTTTTGGTTGCAGCCGTCATTGCTGCTTGGCAGGCCCGGGCTGGATTCAAACCTGCCAGCTCAGGTGTATGTGGCTGGCGCCTTAGCCTGTTGAGCCACAGGCGCTGAGCCAACATGTCCCTGTTTTACAAACCAAGCTCATGGTCCCAAACTTTGTGGATCCCAACCTGCTCCCTAGCTGGGTCCTGGTACTGCTTTCTAATATCTCATGGTGTTTTAAGCTTAGCCCAAACAGAGCCTTAAGGTAAGATCTCCTGACTGCTCCCCCCACCCCATCCCCAAAGATGCACGTGAACTACTTTAAGTGCTGGGATAGCGTTCATGCCAAAGTTTTCATTTTTACTAACTCTCTGAGTTTGGTCATGACCAACTGGAGAGTAGTTTGATCAATGTTGTGGAAGGACAACACCTGATGACCACCCCTCTCTCTCCCCCTGATTATTTTAATGGCCCCTACGTGGTCTTTTGACTTCTTTAATGACCCCATGACCAACAGTCCATTCCCCATACCGCAGAAAAGAGTGAACTTCCTATAACTTAAATCAGATCACGTAATTCCTCTACTTAAACCCTCCAGTGGTTCTCTACCCAGCATTAAATCCCAAGCCTCTAAGGCCCTCCACATTCTGCACTCTCATCTCGCTAATCGAACTCTCATCTGCTGTGTGCCACTCCCACGCTCACCACCCTGAGGGCCACAGGACTCCACTGAGGGCTTGATGTTTGCTGTTTCCTCTGCCTCCAGTTCTCTCCTTCAGGCATCTGCATGGCTGCCTTCTTCATTTCTTGAAGGTCTGAGCTTTTACAACACCACATCAGTAGGTCTTCCTTGACCATCCTACATAAAATAGCAACCCTGATTCTCACCACCTTGACACTTTCTATCCCCCTGCGATCTTGAGTGTCTCTATAGCACGCATCATTATCAGATATAGCACAGCTGTTATATATAATACCTAACAGAACCATTATGAAATTAAGATCTCATGGACATTTTAGATTTATTCAGTTATATTTTTAAAAGGGTATCTATTTCAGTGTCCCAAATCACAGGTGTATTTTATAGCCTCAGTCAGCATTTTGGTGTTAACAGGGTTAAAAGCTTTGTGCTAAATTCAAGTATTTCTCAGAAAGCTCTTCCCTGTGTGGTAGAGTTGAAAAGTTTAGTAGTTAATTTCAGGTGATGTCACTGGCTTATACTGCATAGAAACATTAATATGTTGTTCAAAAGAACTTGCAATATGAGGAGGTTAATTTTTTTTTCTTTTGGGGATGTTAATTTTTATCTACATTCTGCTATCACAAAATAGAAAACCCTTGGAAGAATGACCCTGTTTTCTGATCTTTGTTTCAAATGCCAACTGGATGTGCGAATGAGTTGATTTTGTGCCATTTTTCATTTGGTCTGCAGTGTTGATTGGCGCTTGGACCCAGAGAGAACTAGAACAAAGGCAGCATTGAGATCCCTGCCCATGGTGGCCAGGCACTCCAGAGGGAAGGGAGTTTTCTCACAAACAGCGCACGGCTCTGTCTCAGCTGCCTGAAATGACAGAACACAAGCTCTGTTTGTCATGACTGCTGTGAACTATGAAAGGAATCTCTGTTGGAACAAAATACTTACTGCCTCTGAGATAAGGAAAAATTTTTTAAATCTTCCTAAAAATTGGTGTTAGGTTTAAAAGTAAACATCTTCCACTTTAAAAAAGGACCCATGACGTATATTAGACCTTACATGGTAGCTGGTGTGCTAAGGTCTTAAATCAGGCTGTGTGTGGTAAAGTGAAGCGTTTCAGCAAGAACCTCGGCAGTTGTCTTCTTTGCCTGTAGGTGTCGCCATTGAGCCAATGCCCGACCCACGCCCAGGTGGCACTCTGCTCTATTGCTAACTAACTTCTGCTAGTTTGGGGAGTATTTGCATTAAAATATCATAATAAAAATAAATACTATTTATTGATGGATGTAAAGTTAATTCTCATCTTTTCCTGTGCAATAGAAAATATCTAAGAATCTTCAAAAACATTTATGCGCCATCCCTAACCCAGACCAAGTAAATCAAAAATTTCTGGGAGTCAGAGCTCAGGTGTTGGTATTTTTTAAATCTGTGCAAGTGACACTGATGTGCAGTATCTTGGTGCACATCCAGGACTCTTTAGGAGACTTTAGGACTCTGACCTTGGTGGTCAAAACGTAATGTCTGGATCCAGATCATCTGGGTTCATCCCATCTTCATCATTTGGCCTTTCCCAGCTGTGTGACAACAGGAATGTCACTCAACCTCTCTGTGCTTAACTTTTCCCCACTTTAAGACAGATAATAATCGTGCCTAACTCACAAGGCTGTTGTGAATTAACGGATAATTGTTTAGTAAGTGTTGGCTATCACTGTTTTTATATTTAATGAATTGTGAACAATCCTTGAGAGTCCCCAGAAAATTCTTCCCATATCTACTCAGAAGCTATCAGGTATGTGCATGGTGCAGAACACAGCCTCTTCTCTCCTGAGCAGCAAAGATAACTATGTGTCCCTTGATTTGGGTCCTAATTTATTTGAACCACCTACTGGGGACTAGTCCTTGAACTTTCTATGCCCCTTCTTCCTCTCCCTAAACACTGCATTTCTTCTGATCTCCAACATCTTGCAGAAATTAACAATTTATGCATTGCAACTGCTGCTTTGTTACATAAACATTAGGTCAAGAGCAAGACCCTGAGAATTCAGCTTCAACCAACGGAAACAGATGGCAATGGAGCCTTCCAGAGGCCATGCTCCCCTCATATTTATTTACCTGGCAGGCAGCAGAATGAACCCGTTTTGCTTTATGTGCAAAACTTTCTTCCCAGGCCAATTTTCTAGTGCCCCCAATGACATATTGCAAAATGAAATAAAAGTATCAAGAACAGTAATTTATTCCTGAAATACATCTTCTGAGAGCTACAGATACCTATGTCGACCTCTCTTAGCCTAAACCTGAGCTGTCATCCACATTAAATTACTTTCTAAATCAGAGGTAAACTTTATATCATAAAATACCACTCATAGCCACATCAATCCAATCTGAAATCTGCATTACTCTCTTGACCCGAACTCCTAGATATCCACAATTCACAGATCGACCAGCTTTGCTCTATCAATATGCCTCACCCTGGTGGTGTATTACACTAATAGATTACTGGAGCCGAGGTTCACTCTGTTGATGTATAAGAGCAATACGTTAGGAGAGCCCCAGCTCACCTGGATGATGGATGGTTGAAATAGTCGTCTGGCGGAAGCACCCTGGTGATGTACGGCCCTAACAAGGGCACCAAGTGGGAGAAAGCAAGTTCAAAGTGGGCTTAGTTTAGCTGGTGGAGGCAAAGAGAAGTACAAATTGGATCCCACCAGGCCACATTCCCACTGGCCTCGCAAGGCCCCCTCCTTGCAGGAAAGCAAACATTGGTACACATAGTTAAAGAGCTGTGTCTTGACCACTTTTTGCCTTAGAAATGATTGTTTGCAATTACTATAAATCTCTCCAGAGGCTTGAAAGAAAATAACACATAGGTGTTTTTACTTTTTGGATGTATATTTCTTTTTATTTTTTTATTTATTTTACTTTTTTTTTTGAGACAGAGCCTCAAGCTGTCACCCTGGATGGAGTGCTATGGCATCACAGCTCACAGCAATCTCTAAATTCCTGGGCTCAAGCGAGTCTCCTGCCTCCACATCCCAAGTAGCTAGGGCTACTGGCGCCTGCCACAACGCCCGGCCATTTTTTGGTTGCAACCATCATTGTTGTTTGGAGTACCCGGGCTGGATTCGAACTTGCCAGGTCAGGTGTACGTGGCTGATGCCTTAGCCTGTTGAGCCACAGGCACCGAGTCACTTTTTGGATGTATATTTCATAATAAAATAAATAAAGGAGATGCATAAGAACATCCATTTTACTCATTTTAAATTATTGGGCAATGAGGAAAACTGTAGAAGTGTGCATCAAAAAATATATGTACATAATGTTTGTATTGCGATTACTGTAATAACCAAAACCAAAGAATGACACCATGATCCACCAGCTGTAGAATGAAGTGTCAATTAACTAGGCTCACTCCACAGCAAACAGCAACAGCAGTTTTTTTAGCTCATGATTCTAAGTCCTGCGGCTCCAGGCTGGGCTCTGGAAGGAAGGTTGAAGAGGAGGCAGAGGGTCCACGTGTCCCTCATCCTGCTTCTAGGACCACCTGCTCCTACTTATCTGATAGCAATGACAGAGAAACAAGTGCTAGAAAGCCCAATCTTTTTTTTTTTTTTTTTTAAGAAACGATGTCGTTCTGTTGCTTAGGCTGGAGTGCAGTGGCTCAACTCACTGACCTCCAACTCTTGGGCTGAAGCGGTCCTCCCACCTCAGCCTCCCAAGTTGAGCAAGACTCCAGGTGTATGTGACCATGCCTAGCTACTTTTTAAAATTTTTTTGGTAGAGATTGGGCCTCAAGCAATCCTCTCACTGTAATTTCTCAAAGTAAAGTCCAATCTTCAGAATACTCCCCTTCCCCCAAGATTGCATCACTTCTGCTAATATCCTTTTGGCCAAATATCACATGGCCAAAACCATGGCCAGGAATTGCACCCTGCCCACAGTGGGAAGTCACTGAAAACTTACATGACAAAGAGTAAGGGAGAGGGTGGTCAATAATGCAATTTATCTCCATTTATTATTAATGCAATAATAAGTTGTGATAGTCATACAACAGAAAACTATACAGCAGTGAAAATGAATGAACTCCTGCTGGACAAAACAACCTAAATCTCACAAATGTTGAGAGCAAAAGAGGTTGAACACAGGAGAATTCATAGGAAAGCTACTTTTATAAATTACAAAAGCAGTCACAACTACTAGGCTTAGTGCCTGTAGCTCAGTGGCGAGGGTGCCAGACACATACACTGGAGCTGATGGGTTCAAAGTTGGCCCAGGCCTGCTAAACAACAATGACAACTACAACCAGAAAATAGACGAGTGTTGTGGTGGGGGCTTGTAGTCCCAGCTACTTGGGAGGCTGAGGCAAGAAAATCGCTTAAGCCTAAGAGTTTGAGGTTGCTGTGAGCTGTGATGCCGCAGCACTCTACCGAGGGTGACCATAGTGAGATTCTGCCTCAAAAAAAAAAAGAAAAGAAAAAATTACAACTCCCGAAGGTGTTAGGAGGCAGGTAGGGATCACCTTTGGGAAGCAATGCCCAGAAGCAGGCATCAGGATGGCTTCTGTTTTGTGATGCTTTATCTGGATAGCACCCGCATGGATGTATTCACATAGTGAAAATTCTTGCAGGACACATAATTGCTGCATTTTATGTATTTGTTATGCTTTAATAAAAGGAAAACCGAACATGCCAAGGGAAGATAAAATATAAGATATTTTTAAGAATAAGGAGACATTTAAAACATGAATGTTCCCCCAAACCCATGAATGTCTGAAATTTCATGATAAGCACAATGAGACAAAGAGTGACAGCAGCACAGACCCTTGGAGGGGCAAAGAAGGGAAGGGGCTTCCCTCGGGGAGTTAGTCCTGCTTATCTGACTGATAATATAATCAAATGAAACCAGAGAGGAGTTGAGTCTGGCAGTGGCAGCTGTACTTTCAGAGTACAGCATTAATTAGCAAAAGGCTCAAAATTCTCCAGCAGAGCCCGGTTCTACTCTGGTCCCTACCTACTTTCTGACTCTATAATCTGGGATAATTACCCACTGCCTTCAAGCCTCAGTTTCTTTAATGAGGCTGGTAAGGACAGCAATGGTATCTCCTTCATGGAGCTGTTTAATGATTTAAATGAGCAGTTGCATATACTCTGCTTAGCTTATTAATTGCCCCATAGTAAATGTTCAATGAATGTGAGCCCTTGTTATTACCTATCTACCCATTCACCCATCCACCCACCCACACAACCACCCACTTGTACCCACCTATTCCTCCACTCATCATTCAACCCCCTCTTCCCACCTTCATCACGCCACCCACCAAGATTTATAAAGCAGTATAGCATTTGGAGTTTGTAAACCTATATTTGAGACCTAATGATGCTTTATCCCTATATGATCTTGGACAAATACTTCATATCTCTACATTTTTTTGCTTATTCTTCTGTAAAATGTGGAAGAGTGCTTGTCATTATAAAGCTACCGTGAGAATTAAATGCATTAAACTCCTCTCAGGCAATGCACCTGCTTACTGGAGTGACAGTCTGTATGAAAAAAGGAAAGCTTTGCAGTGGGATGGAGATGGTACAGACCTGTAAAGCAGCATCTTCTCACACGTTAGACTTCCTCCTGGATAGCACACCCTGGACGTGCCAAGAGCCTTCCACATCACAGATCACTGCAGCCTCCAACTCCTGGGCTCAAGCGATTTTTCTGCCTTAGCCACCCAAGAGTCTGGGAGCACACCACTAACTATGCTTGGCCAATTTTTCTATCTTTGATAGAGATGGGGTCTTGCTCAGGCTGATCTCAAAATTCTGACCTCAAGCAATCCTCCTCCCACTCTTCCAGAGTGCTTGAATTACTGAGGCTTGATTGTGAGCCACTGTGCCCTCCTCATTATGTCCCCTCTTAGGAGTTGAATTATGTCCTCCCCCAAATTTTTACGTTGACATCCTTACCCCTAGAACCTCAGAATATGACCTTATTTGGAGACAGGGTTTTTACAGATGTTATTAAGTTAAAATGACAGCATTACAGCAGGTCCTAATCCAATATGATGAATGTCCTTAAAAAGGGGGGAAATTAGGGTTTGTACCTGTAGCTCTGTGGTTTTAGCGACAGCCACATACCCCAGGGGTGGTTGGTTTGAACCTGGCCCTGGCCAGCTAAACAGCAAAGACAACTGCAACAAAAAATAGCTGGGCATTGTGGCAGGTGCCTTTAGTCCCAGCTACTTAGGAAGCTGGAACAAGAGCATGGTTTAAGCCCAAGAGTTGGAGGTTGTTGTGAGTTGTGACGCCACAGCACTCTACCAAGGGCGACATAATGAGACCCTGTCTCAAAAAAGGGGGGGGGGGAGAATTGGGAGATAGACAGGCACAGGGGGACAACATTGTGAAGAGACAGGGAGAAGACAGCCACCAACAAAAGCCAAGGAGCGAAGCCCACAACAGACCTCCCATCACAGTCCTCAGAAGGAACCAAGCATGTCAACACTTGATTCCGTGCTTTTGGCCTCTAGAACTGAGAAAATAACCTGTTGTGTAAGCCCCCAACCTGTGGTACTGGTTATGACAGTCCTAGCAAACTGGTGGTCCTCCTTAGCCCCCTTTCCAGTATTTCTTATCTCAGCAAACTGCACCACCATCTACCTCGTAGCTCAAGCCAAATGCCTGGGCACCAACCTTTTCCCTTATTCCTTTCTGTCCTCTCTTCACCAAGTCGTCACATCTTCTCTGTTTTCCCTTCTAAATATTTCCCGGACACATACATTTGTTTCCATCCACCCTACAATGATCGTACTTCAGATTACCTAGACATAGCCTTCCAACCTGGCCCCCCTCTTCAACACGTTCTCTGTGCCAAAGACAGAGGGATCTTCCTAGTATCTAAATTCAAAATCACTACTGGGCTTAAAACCCTTCCATGGTCAAAGTCTTTAAGCAACTAACATGACTCCCTGATGGGCCCCTGCGGACATCTCCAGCCTCAGTCTTCCCACTCAATTCATTTCTCTCACCATCAGTCCCAGGCCCACTGGCCATGACCCGGGCTCTATCTCTCCTCCAGACCTTGGCCTGTGTTGTGTTTTTCTCCCAGCAGATACTCGATTTCTCCTCCTCGCTTGGCTTCCTTCCCTTCGTTTTCTAGGTCTGACCTTTCTTATCATGTGACAGCCTATGGGTTAGGTGCTTCCCATGCTCCTTCTGTTAAAGCCTTGCCGCTGACTTGTCTGTCTTCCCCCTAGACCAGTGTTTTTCAACATTTTTTATCTCTTGAACCTATAGTTAAACTGTCATGGCACACTTCAATTATGTTGATCAAAAAAAAAAAAAAAGAGTAAAAAGAAGAATATACTTACTGTCCTTTGAATTTCTTTCAAAATTAATTAATGATCTTTAAAGATTTTTGTGACACACGTAACATCCTCTCACGACACACTGATTGAAAATCACTGCCCTCAACTGTGAGCTTCCTGGAAGAAGCCATTATATTCTCAATGTCTAGTGCCCCCCAACTGCCACACTACAGGCATTCAATTAATATTTGCATGGAAGATTTTCATACAGAATGTGACAGATGGGTAAGATCAGATGAGGTGGCAAGGAGGAGAGATGATATTTCCCATGTCAGCTAAACCTTGGAGGCCAGCATGAACAAAGTCCATTTTGGAGACATATGGTGGGTCATAATTTGGGGAGGGGAGCGATGGTTGTAGAAGGAATGTCAAGCTTCATATTTGGGTTTCATTCTATAGGCAAAAGCAAACATGGGAAGTTTTGTTTTTTGAGATAGCGTCTTGCTCTGTTGATCAGGCTAGAGTCCAACCTCACTGCAAACTTAAACTTCTGGGCTCAAGTGATCCTCCTACCTCAGCCTCCCAAGTAGCTGGGACTGCAGGTGTGCACCACTGTCCCGTCCCGCGGGACGTGGTTATTTGTGGGGGCGAGGGGGACCGAGCCTGAAAAAGAATGGGCGAGAAAGAGAGAACGAGACCAAGCAGGTTTCTTGTCAAGGTCCGTTTAATGGCGGCGGGAAGCCAGTTTTTAAAGCTTACAAGTGCGCAGGGGGAGGAAGGGGCGGGATAAGGGAGCGCGTTGTTTGCTGATAGGCAGGTTTGAAGTTCCGGCTATCGGCTGGTTACCGGGCGTGGGAAGGCAAAGAGGGCGGGGTATAGCTGGAGTCTTCCATTGGCTGGGGCGGTGGTGTGGTGAGGCTTGAATGCCGTGGCTGTATTTTATTGGCTTTGGGTGGTGTCATGTAACACCTAGAACTAATGGAATGAAGACACCGCACCCTGAACGCTGTCTTCATCGCGCAGGCACACATTAAGCGGAAGGTGACTATGGGGAATTTTTGAAACCCATGAGGTGGGGAGGTTCGGTTGAGGGTGACGTTATCTTAGGCCATGGCTGGCCAGGCTCAAACCGGCCAATAGGCTTTATTGTGACCTTTTTAGGAAGGGCCAATGACAATACGGGCCAGGCTTTTTGGCGCGAGCTGCGGCAGGGAGGAGAAGGACTCCCGGCGCCATTTTAGGTTAAAGAGCCTGATGGTCGCCAACATGCACATCCTACAATAACTGAAACATTTTACAGTTAATCGAGTCATGTATGACCCAAAGGGAAAAAACTCAAAGAGCCAACATCGAAAGAAATGGTTGATTTTCTACATTTTTTGAAAATAGCAGTCAAAGAAGATGGCAAAACTAATAAGACCACAGTTAGCAACATCCAAAAATGTAAACATAAGTACTTGGAGAGATATGGTAAGGAAAGTGGAGACCTACATCAGAAAAGGAGAAAAACTTTCTTCAATGATGTCAATGAAGTCACATTAATCTAGTTCAAACAAATGAACCAGATTCAGTATTCAATGAACCAGATTCAGTATTCTGTAATGAAGGCGGTATAAGAAAGTAAAGTATATGTATCTATCAATACAGTAGTCCTAGCTCCTTATGTTAATCACCTCTATATGTTTACTAGTTTGTTACAGTCCTTTGGGTGATCAACTTGCAAAGGTACATGTAGTAGTACATGTGCACTTCAGTTTTGCAAAAAGTAATTTGAAGTGCATTACACAGAAAGACAGGAGGTGACCCTGTCTGCAGGGTCAAATGTGGCAGTAGCAACTTCTCTGCTGCAACTCTCAAACTACTGCTTTGCTACTTTTATCTTTTTCTTTCTTTGTTTTTTTGGAGATCGTGTTTTACTCTGTTGTCCAGCTAGAGTTCAGTCACCATAGCTCACTAAAACCTTAAACTCAAACTCCTCGGCTCAAGGGACCTTCCAAGTAGCTGAGATTATAGAGATATACCACCATACCCAGATTTTTTTTTTAATTTTTATAGAAATGGGGTCTCCTTAGGTTGTTCCAGTTCGTCTTGAATTTTGGGCCTTAATTGATCCTCCTGCCTTGGCTTCCCAAAGTGCCAAAGTGCTAGGATTACAGGAATGAGCTGGCCTGGGCCTCTTATATTAAAAATGTGTTTTACTGTGATGCCAATGTATTTCAGCTGTGGCCTCCTCTCCATCCTTAGCATCATAGGAACTCTAGCTTATTATTTTAACTTATAGAGAATGTTGGCACCAGGCTCAAAACCCCAACATCTTCGTGACTAAATATATGGCCCAATTGTTGAATTTGTTAGCCTCTCAGTTTCTCTATGTCAAAATTTCAATAACCTCCCTTTTATTTTACTGCAAAGACCTCCCCTGACAACACTCTTAGTCAGGATATCATTATTACTTCATCTCTGTAATCAGATCTTTTTAATCAGAGTAAAAAATCCTATCTTGCCTGCTCTCTCTTGAAACTGTCCTACTATATCTGTATAGACAGTTTTTCTTTCCCTTTGTTCATTCCCTTCTATCTCAAGTTTCTTCCATATCTGGCTTTTGTTCTATACTCTTTGTCCTTCTAATATACCTAACCCTGTATCAATCCAGGATCAATGTAGCCATCTATCTGGGCCTGAGCTAATCAGGAATAAAGAAAATTATAAAATGTTCATATTGGTATTTGTATCAATTGGGTTTTGGTTAAAAATATGAGAAACCAAGTCTGATTAATTTAACTTAGTAGTATATATAATAAAAAGTGTTGGTGTTTCATATAATATGCAGGAGGACCTGAGTTATTGTCCATGAAAACTAATCAAAGTCAAGTTGAAGAACCATCTTATAAAGACCCAAATGTTACTTATGCTGGTCAGATGCTGCCATAGCACCACTGTCTCTGTCATTCATGCTGTTAAAACTGTTGTTCCAGTTATTTTTGTAAAGGGGGTATAGTAATGAATCTCTAGCAACATGTTGGGCTGGAAATTTTGAATTAATTTAAACATTCTTTTAAAAGCTTCTTAGTGTTCAAGAAGGTATTACTCTCAAGTCTGTACCACCATGTAAGAAAAATAAAATAAAAATGAAAATTGAGCTGAAATGATAGAAAGAGCCAAAGGTAGAAAATAACACTACTTTACAGTTAAATTAAATTACAGTAATTTAGAACTTTGGGGATGAAAATCTGCTCCTATAATAGTACCCCTGGACCCATAGTAGAAAAGTAAATCTCAGGGATATGCATAAAGTAATACACAATATTCAGAATAAAAATAAATATCCTATAATATATTTATAAGTCATAAGGAATAATAAGTGCTTACCCTTTTACTCACCAACCAGTTTAAAAAGTGGCATATTCACCAAATTTGTAAAGTCCCTTGTAATACCATCCATAATCCTATCTTCATTCTCTCCTCTCTTTCCTTTTGAGCTTTGAGCCTGTGGATTTTGGCTTCAAAATATATCTCAAGTTTATCCATATATTTTCATTTTGACTACTACTACTCACTCAAAGTTTCAATTATCTTCTATTAAATATTGGTAGTCCCAAACCTGCTTTTTCCATATCATAGTTCCATTCTAACCCTGTCTCAATATTGCTATCTGAGTGACCTTTTTCAAAGACAGAACTAATATGACTATACTCATAATAAATTACTGTACTCCATTGCTTTCTTATTAAAAATCCTTAATTCATCCCTATTGTCTTTTTAATAAACTCAAAATTTTTATATAAAGCCCTTTCTTTATTTCCTGATTCCATCTACATGTCTGGTGTCATCTTTGTGTGGTTCTCAGTTTAAGTATAATTTTTCTTGGGGGCCTATTGAGTGTATTTATTTTCTATTAGCTTTTCAACATATTTTGCCCTTCTTTGATAAGATGGATATGTTCCTCCTACTCAGTTAATGTGCTATTAGGGTGAAGCATGTGACTCAGCTCTAAGTCTCCCAGAATGTCCCACTCCCCTGGCCCTCTTGATTGTTTATGATGGGCACATGACCCAAGCAAATCCAACCAGAGGTATGTCAGTGCTTCTTTGGATCTGTCATCGCATGCAACTGAGTACAGTCAGTCATCATTGAATCCTGCCTCTTCTATGTACATGTTTCATGTACATGGTCTAATGTGTTTCTTTTTGTTCTGATTTGTTAGAGTTGGGTTTTCTATTACTTGAAATGAAAAGATTGATCACAAAGTCCTGCTCTCATTTTGCTGGTGGATTAACATTGCTCTCTGTTCCAAAGACCCTGCACTGTGCCCATGTCAAAGCAGTTGTCACAGTCTCTGGCTTTATCTCTGACTCTTGTCCTTTCTCACTCTGTTTCAAATATACTAGGCCCCTTGTTGCTTCTCCAGAGAGGGAGGCCTCAGCACTTCTGTGCCATGGTAATTCTTTTCATTCTGCCTGAGAAACTGCTAAATATCCACATAGGTAATTGATCCTAGCAACAAACTGTTGTTTTCAATGTAACATTCTCAGAGAATCTTTCTGTGGTCTTTCTATTGAAAATGATACATATTCCTAATATCTTATAAACTTTATATTTTATCCTTACCACCTATAGCCAGTTAATATGCTATACTATAAATGTTTAATTTTTAATTGAATTACTGTTAATCTTTTCCCCAGTACATACTTGGAGTGAAGATGATTATTTCACCAATTATTTTGCCAATTGGTTCATTGATTGGTATATTGCTCATAACAACATTTGACAGATGGTAAGGACTAATGTTTGACACATCGTCACCTATGTTTCCAGCACTATTTTAGATTCTAAGTCTACACAGAAAGTTTGACTGGCATGTATCATTTTTGGATACATGACAATTGAAAACAAAGGAGATACAGCAAACAAGTAATTATTGGAGATATAGTAAACAGAACATATAGTAAGCAAATAATTATTAATTTTATTTTAGTTCTATAAGGTCATAGATTTTTTTCAAATCATTATATCCAGTACTCTGTGCATACAACCAGGAGTTAAACACAGAATTTAAAATGATTAAACAAATGAATATTCTTTCTGTCTGTCTACTCTGGGGGACTAGCTGCCTGGGTAAACTGAGAAAACTATAATAAGTATATTTTCATTTCTAAATTGTAACCATAACAATTCCCTTCCTCATTAGAAGAATATTGTGCAGGGCAAACGGACCATGCTTATGAAAATACTTAGAAAGACATGAAATAGCATATAAAGAAAATTATCATTATCATTATTTCAGTAGATTACTAGTCATCTTGTTCACCTGTTTAATAATAATAATAATCATTTTACATGGTCTATGACAATGGGCCCTTTGAGGATCTGATGCAGAACCCAGTTTTGGCAAGGGAAAACACCTCCCAAAAAGGGGAAAAACAGGTAAATAAGCCAAGCTAGGAGGAATAAAAACAGTTTAGCTAGCTTACTTTTATTTATTTATTTATTTATTTATTATTAAATCGTAGCTATGTACATTAGTGCAATCAAGGGGTACAATGTGCTGGTTTCATATACAATCTGAACTATTTTCATCAAAATGACTAACATAGCCTTCATGGCATTTTCTTAATTATTGTATGAAGACATTTGTATTCTGTATTTAGTAAGGATCGCCTGTACCCTTCTAAGATGCATCGTAGGTGTGGCCCCACCTATTATCCTCCCTCCACCCCAACCTCACCCCTTCTCTCCCCTCCGTTCCCCCTTTCCCCATATTCTTGTGCTATAGTTGGGCTTCATATGAAAGCTATAAATTAGCTTCATAGTAGGGCTGAGTACATTGAATGTTTTCTATTCCATTCTTGAGATACTTTACTAAGAAGAATATGTTCAAGCTCCTCCATATGAACATGAAAGAGATAAAGTCTCCATTTTTATTTAAGGCTGCATAATATTCCATGGTATACAAGTACCATAGTTTATTAATCCATTCATGGGTTGATGGGCACTTGGGCTTCTTCCATGACATAGCAATTATGAATTGAGTTGCAATGAACATTCTGGTACAGATGTCTTTGTTATAATGTGATTTTTGGTCTTCTTGGTATATAGACAATATCCAGCATCCCTTCATGATCAGATCACTTAAGAAAATTGGTATAGAAGGGACATTTCTTAAACTAATAGAGGCCGTCTAGAGCAAACCCACAGCCAATATCATGTTGAATGGAGTTAAATTGAAATCATCCATTATCTCCTCTGCTCTTCAACATTGTAAAGGAAGTTTTAGCCATTGCAATCAGGGAAGAAATGGTGATCAAGGGTAACCACACAGGGTCAGAAGAGATAAAACTTTCACTCTTCACAGATGATATGATTGTATATCTGGAAGACACCAGGGATTCTACTAAAAAACTTTTAGAAGTGATCAAGGAATACAGCAAATGTCTCAGGCTACAAAATTAGCACCCATAAATCTGTATCCTTTATATATACCAATAATAGCCAAACTGAAAAAACAGTCAAGGACTCTATTCCTTTCGCATTAATGCCAAAGAAGATGAAATATTTGGGAGTCTACCTAACAAAGGATGTGAAAGATCTCTATTAAGTGAACTATAAAACTTTAAGAAAAGAAATAGCTGAAAATGTTAACAAATGGAAAAACATACCATGCTCATGCCTGGGAAGAATCAACATTGTTAAAATGTCTATACTACCCAAAGCAATATATAATTTTAATGCAATTCCTATTAAAGCTTTATTGTCATATTTTAAAGATCTCGAAAATAATAATACTTCATTTTATATGGAATCAAAAAACCTTGAATAGCCAAGACATTACTCAGAAATAAAAACAAAGCAGAAGGAATCATGCTACCACACCTGAGCCTGTATTATAAATTGATAGTGATCAAAACAGCATGGTACTGGCACAAAAACAGAGATGTAGATGTTTGGAACAGAATAGAGAACCAAGAGATGAATCCAGCTACTTACCGTTACTTGATCTTTGACAAGCCAATTGAAAACATTCAGTGGGGAAAAGACTCGCTATTTAACAAATGTTGCCGCATGAACTGGCTAGCAACCTGTAGAAGACTGAAACTGGATCCACACCCCTCACCATTAAATAAGATAGACTCTCAATGGATTAAAGATTTAAACTTAAGACATGAAACTATAAAAATATTAGAAGAAAGTGCAGGGAAAACTCTTGAAGGACTTGGCTTGGGTGAATATTTTATGAGGAGGATTCCCCAGGCAATTGAAGCAGTACCAAAAATACACTATTGGGACCTGATCAAATTAAAAAGCTTCTGCACAGCCAAGAACATAGTAAGTATAGCAAACAGACCGTCCTCAGAATGGGAGAAAATATTTGCAGGTTATGCCTCCAACAAAGATTTAATAACCAGAATCCACAGAGAACTCAAACATATTAGCAAGAAAAGAAGAAGTGATCCCATCTCAGAGTGGGCAAAGGATTTGAAGAGAAACTTCTCTAAGGAAGACAGGCACACACCCTACAGACCCATGAAAAAATGCTCACCATCCTTAATTACCAGAGAAATGCAAATCAAAACTACTTTGAGATATCATCTAACTCCAGTAAGATTAGCCCACATAACAAAATGCCCAAACCAGAGATGTTGGCATGAATGTAGAGAAAAGGGAACACTTCTATGCTACTGGTGGGAATGCACAATAATATGTTCCTTTTGGAAGGATGTTTGGAGAATACTTAGAGATCTAAAAATTGACCTGCTAGCTTACTTTTAAACTAACAGTTAAATTACTTGTCTGGGTGGTTTCTGCTTTTACTGGAAGCCTGGCCTGTAAGGGATATGGCTTACAAACACCCCTGCTGGGTTATTCTGAAGAACAATGACCATAGCAGAAGCTTTGTGCAAGGCCTGGGAAGGAATATTAGCCAGGCCACCCCCTGCCCAGTCAACAGTCAATAGCCTTCTAGAAGCCAAGTACCTACTTTGAGGATTTATATAATTACCAGGGTAGAGATGAAGGGAACAGCTCAAGCCCTCAGATGTGGGCAGGAGGTCTTGTACCCTAACCATGGAGAGAAACACTTTTGGGTGGAGATAAGAGGAAAATTACTCTTTGCTACCAATTCTTCAGGGAGGAACTGGTGCCACTGTGTCTGCTCTACAGAGAAACTAGAAGGGTCTAATCTCCCTGAAGGGATCAGTGTGTGTGACCACAGACAGGAGGCTGCACCCACACAGGCTCAGGTTCCGAATTTTTCAAAGCTGCATTGACCCTTAAAGTTAATGATTATAGATTGAATAAGTACTAACAAGCTTACTCAGAGAAACTGCTGAGGTTGTTACTCCCTTCCTCTTGGCAAAATGAGAAAATAGCCTTCAATAAAAGCTGAGTGGAAGAAGCACTCAGGGCCACTCGCTGAAGCTCTACAAGCTAGAGGTGGTTCCCTATGTCTCATCTTTTAAAACTCTATTCTGTCTGTCTTGTCTCTTTATCTCTCACTGCTTTTAATTTCATTTTCCCAGTTGATCACCACCAATTCCATAGGTCTTAAAGGACCCTGTCCCTGGGGTAAGACCCGGCAGTGCTGAGAATAAATAGGCAACAATTCTGAGGCCTAATGAGATGCATTAAGCTCTTAACAATTGGGAAAAATTCTCAAGTACAAACTTTCTGATTTAATTTTTTAAGTACAATATATGTTGCTGAGGGAACTTGAGAGCTTGTAACATCAGAAGAGGAGTTTATAGATTTCTACTTGCCAACACACAGGCAATTATGAGTCATTTGGAACAGTCACTATTCTAGGGGATAAGGGACTCTGTTATTAAGTAAAACCATAGGTAACTAAAAGGAAGTAGGTGTGACAGCTAAATGTTAGAAGGTGGTTAAAATGGGGCAACTGATTGAATTGCTGTTCCTATACATGAGCTGAGCTGTAAAGCTTTAATGTCCTTAGAAGAACAAGAATAATAAGAAGGAGGAAGATAAAGAGGGAGGGAAGTCTAGGGGTAGAAATAGAGAGGGAGAAAAGAAGAGGAGGGAAGGAGGAAGGAATGCAAAGGCAGAGAGGAGGGAGAAAGAACAAAAGAAGAGCAGATTAACAGAATTTTTACAGATACATGTGGAATAACCTCATAAATTGTAAAGGGATTTTATTTTATTTTATTTTTTGGCAATGTTAACTTAATAAAAGGAATTCAACAGGAACTGACATTGACTTTGGAACCATTGTGAGGCATTGTTAAAACATTACCCTTGGTTTACATTATAAGATATATACTTCTATGTTCTAATTTTTTCAATTATTTTGCTCATACCTAACCCCACAAAATATTTCCTTACATATGTTAAAATATTTAGTAATTTTTCTTCCTGAACTCCCAAATCTTCTACCCTTCTCTGAAATGTTGTTGTGACCATGTGGTCATATTTATGCCTGTCTTTACATAACTTCTTCCTCTGGCAGGAATTTATTCTCACTCTTTCCCCTGATGCAGTCATAGGACTCCACATGTTGAAAGTATTCAACATCCAACTCAAATGTTGTCTTTACTGTTGTAATACATTATGTAAATTGCTGACCAACATATTTCTAGTCTTAAAGCTGTTTTGGTCAGTGCCAGCCACTTACATATCTTCATTTTGCAATATTGTTACCAGTAGTTCCTGAGTTATCATATTAGTCATGTTTAATGAAAAACTCCTGGAATAAGGTTGTTTAGATCATTTTTAAATTTCTTAAAAATTCTGACATTCTAGGTCAGTATGAATTAAGTGGTCTCCACTACGAAACACAAAAAATCAATCATTCATCTTTCCATGTTCATATTTTGACTCCTTTTTTAATATCTTAAACTAGTCTGATTCATCTGGATACTTATCACTAATTTAACTAGTCATTACAGTATATATTTTTGATTAATAGAAAAGCAAATAATTTAAAATGTTTATTTTTAATTGACAAATAATTGTGTATGTTATGTATTTATGTCATACAATGTGATGTTTTGATACATGTTTATATCATCAAATTATTAGCTAATGATCATTTCATATGCTTATTTTTTTGTGGTGAAAACATTTAAATACCACTCAGTAAATTTGAAATATGCAATGCATAATTATTTATTATAATCATCATTCTGTGTAATAGATCACTAAAGCTTTATCCTATCTAACTTATTAAAGGGTACAAAATAAATTTATTGAACTATTCAGAATTATTTTCCAGAATTCTCATAAAAGTCTTATAATTTTACATCTTATATTTCCTTGAAGATACATCTACCACATTGAAGGTACAATTGAATCTTATTATAAGGTTTTTAATTACCACTTTATAATATGAATTTCAATGCTAATTTGTCTTTCTGGACAGCTGCTTGTTTTCTTTAAATACTCAGGATATTAGGATTTCCTCTATTTAGTTAAGTTTTGGCTCTAACATTTACTACTGTGTGACTTTGAAGGATGTTACTATAAATCTCTTTCCCTCAGTATTCTTATCAATAGCATAGGAATAATTATAGCATCTACCTCATAGGGTTTATATGATGAATGCCCTAATAGGATAAAGACTCAATTATTATTGTTAGAGTAGGGCAAAAGACAGGGATGAGACTGAGCACAGGGGCTTGAACAGTGGGTGCAAGCGTTAAGCAGGTAACCCTCAAGTGGAAGCTAACTAGCGGGCTGATAACTGCGTGGAAGAATTGCTGGCTTCACCAGTTTGTCAGCTATCACTATAGCCTTGCATGAACTTTGGCTAATTACAATATCATTTACACTGTGGCTTCAAAATTTCTCCACACTTAAAATCACAATGAAATTTCCGGGAAAACCCTATAAGGTATGAAAATGGGAGAGAATCCAATTCTGGAAATTGCTACCTAATTTCTTAGCAAATGCCAACCTGCTGGCTACCTAATAGCTACCTAATTTCTTAGCAAACTCTTCTTAGTTAATAAAACTACAAAAGACCTGAAACCACTCCCTCCCAGTGCCATTGGTTTTATTTCACACCTGGTCATTCTTTCTCCTGAGAGGGTACTTTCACTTTCAATAAAAAACTGCCCCTAGCTTGACTTATGTGGTGCATCTTGAAATTTTTTTCCAACATCAGTCACCAAGAACTTGGAAAAATCTCCACTTGGAGGTTGGTGACATTGTTGTCTTTTCTATCTTGCTGAGAGTTCACAGTATGGTCTGGAAATAACACTGATTTCAGAATAAAATGAAAATATTTCATAACTTTAATGGGTTTTTTTTGAGATTATTGCTTTTACTTACATCCTCGCTTTAGGTCTAGAAATCCCTATTATTCAAGCAGATTAATTATAATCAAAGTATCCACAAAAACTACCCACCATTTAATGCAAATGTAGTTAATGCTCAACTTCATTAAAAGCAGTATTCTTTTTCTGATGAAACAGATAAGGGCGAAATGGAGGTGGTTCAATTCCTCTTTAGAGCCATTACAACTAGAAAAAGACTCCCTCAACTATTCTAATTGGACATTACATGGGGAAGTGGTTCAGGAGAAAAAGAAGCTTCAATGGTGATTTTTCCCAGCATCATCTGGAGGTATCCTTTATTCAGGTAAACAATAACAGAAAGAAATAGTCATTACGTGATAGTGTTAAAGATGGCAAAAGTAGACAAAAAGAAGTAGTCTTCAAAAAGAAGAAACAATACGGTGTTTGCAATTCACTGACAATATGGAAAAGAAAAGTCAGTTAATTTCAGTAAAAAAACAGAGCTTGAATATACAGTGCTTCATATTTAAGATGCTGTTTGCATAGAAGGGCACTGAAGATAAACAAATAACAGCTTATCGGTTACCCCGGTTTTGCTTCTAAACATATACTTCCAGTTCACAGGACAAGTACTACTCAGTTGCTTCAGCATTTTTTTATGATAGAATATTAAATACCTTCTTTTGTCCATGTGTTCAGACTATAGAGAGATGCTTGCGGAAGTTGGAACACTGCTCATTGTGCAGTACAAACTTGGTGAAACCTAGATTCACACATGGTTTCTCCGAATTTGTGATTTTTTTTTCTGCTAACACTTTAGAGAACCATATGGCACCTACTGAGAGAGGGACTAAGTCACACATACAGTGGGGTGACAGATAAAAGTCTTCTGGGATAGTAGTGACAAGACTGATGGATATTTTAAAAGTATAATATAATACTCACACATAAAAGTTTAAAAATCATTTGGGAACAGATTGATGTGTGATTATAAAGTTAACATACCTGTGTAACTTGCCCTCAAACAAGAAATTGAATATTATGCAGGAACCCTTTCATGTGTCCTTTTAGTCACCACACACCCATAGCGAACCATCATTCTGACCTCTAATATTGTATGCTAACTTGCCTGTTTGTGAACTTTATGTAAATGAGTTCATGCAGAATGTACTATTTGTGTCTGAGCGCTTTCACTTCACAGCATATCTGTCAGGTTCATTGGTATTGTTGTAAACACAGCAGTTTTTTAATTCTCATTATCATTCAGTATTCTATGAATGGGCATTTGCATTGTTCCTTGTGTAGAGCTACAATTATTAACAGTTCTACTGATAGCACTATAATATTTGTCTTTTAGTAAAACATATAATATGTATATTTATATATGTATATATATATATATATATATATATATATATGTGTTTGTGTGTATCACCCTACCGTATGTGTGACTGAGTCCCACTTTCAGTAGGTGCCATATGTCCTCTAAAGTGTTAGGGGAAAAACATCCCAAATTCAGGGAAACCATGTGTCGATCTAGGTACCAAGTTAGTGTGGCATGATTTGTGTGACTGTGTGTGTATGTGTGGGAGGGGTTCTTTTGGATATGGCAATACAAAAGTGGAATTACTGGGCATACCTATTTTCAACTCTAGTACCAACCAAACAGTTTTTTGAAGTTCTTGTCTCAATCTTCATTCTGATCTTCACTGTATTATGGTTTTTCTTGTTTCATATTCTTGAAAAGACTCATTACTGCCTGGTGTTTTTATGTCAGCCTATTTTTGGTGAGTTCTGTACTAGTATTACATTTTTAATTTGTATCATTTTGATAACATAAATGTGAAATTTTTAATATCATATTTTTCATATCATATTCATACCTCTTCGTTGTGTGCCTTTTCAAACTCAATTTTTTTTATTGGGTTGTCTTTTTGATAGTGATTTGTATGCACTTATATTCCAAATATGGTTCATTTATTAGAAATAAGATCTACAAATCAAATTCGTAAGTCCATAATGTGCCTTTGAGCTCCATTATTAACGTATTCTTCAGAAACTTTTTATTAATATGTTAAATGTTTTTAATTAACTGTAGAATCTACTTTAATACATTTTTACTTTATTTTGACTACTTTTTATTTAAGAAATCTTTACCTGCACAATTTATGAAGATATCACCTATTTTTTTTCTAAAAACATTTTTATAACTTTCTCATTTGTATCTGCAAACCATTTGTGATTGATATTTATGGATCATGTGAGTTAGGATTCAAGATTAATTTTTTAAAACTATGAATGAATAATGAATATTTAATTTAGCCAGGGTCATTATTTTGAAAAGACCATTATTTACCCACTATTATTTTTTTGTTTTTTGGCCAAAGGGAAGGATTTATTTAAGAAAAGAGTTGGATACACCAGAAGAAAAGAAAAAAAATCATTGACGGGAAACATTTTCTTTATTTTACTTGAACATTCTCTTTTACAAAGTGAGTCAAAATCAGCTGATCAAAGCCTACTCAATGAAACACAAAATCCAATTTATAACACTTTTATCAAACATTGAAAGAGAACTACATCAACTTGATCACACATGTATGAGAAACCTACAGTGGACATCCTGCTTAACGGTGAAACATTTAAAATAATCCCACCTCACCCAAAAGGAAGCCAAGGATGCCACTACAATATTACTGATGCTCTACTTAGCATTTTAAATGTCTCATACTTTCTCCTTGTTTCAGACAACCCTCCATGCCTTTTGATTCATCAAATTTTCTGGATCCACTTTTTCCTCAATCTGTTTGAAATTTTATATTATTTTTTACAAATGGTAGAAAAATTAATAAAGTATATTTTCATTAGATGTGATACCAAACTTAAGCAAAAAGTAAGTTGGACTTCATCAAAATGAAAAATTTTGTGCTTTTTTATTTTTTTATTAAGTCATTTGTATATAGATCATACATACATTTATGCCATCGTGGGATTCAATGTGTTGATTATTTGTACAAATTGGAGTGTTTACATGCTGCTAATCAACATAGCTTTCATCTCATTTACCCAATTACAGCATTGAGACATTTGTGTTCTACACCTTTTTATTTTCTATCTCAATTCATTAAGTGGTTCCCAGTGGGCACCCACACTTTAAACATCTTGTCTAGGGTTTCATTGTTCTCCCATATTCAGCATCTGTAACCCTCAGGACTAGATAGCGACTTTAGTAAACTTTAGCTCCTTCTGGACGCCCCATACCCTGAAGGCCTAGAGCAGTCTTCTGGAATTTTAACCCCAAGTCATTCCTCTTTCTTCCAGAAATGTATTTAGGTTTTCTAATACAGCTTCCTAATTTCCCTGCTTACTGGTTCTTCTTACAGCCCACTTCTTCCTTGTAGGTTTTGCTTAGTTTGTTTTCTTGTGGCTCAAAAACATCTGAGCTTTCACTGCCTGCAACGGCTCCGGGCAAGTTGCCCTGTACAGGGAGGGGTTTAACAGCTTGTGTGCTCGAAGTCCCAGCCGGTGCTTCAGCTCCAGTGTGAGTGGGATTCCGGCTTTTTCTCTAGGTCCTTCCTCCCTTCATGTGGCCTCCTCCTTTCCTGGAATGTTTCTTTAGCCACAGAATTCAGAGTAATTTCCCCTCCAAGGTGTAGGGGCCTGAACCATTGCGTTCTCACATTCATTGATGCCAACAGCCAACGTCTAATGTCAGCCTAATTGTGCTTTCCATTTAGGCCTCATCTCTCAGGCAGCTTCTGGAATTTTCTCTTCACCCTACTTCCTCCTTCAAATATGTGTCCAATTCATAATTGCTAAGTCATGGAAGAAGTCCAAGTGCCCCTCGACCCACGAATGGATTAATAAACTGTGGTACATGTATACCATGGAACATTATGCAGCCTTAAAGAACGATAGAGACTTTACCTCTTTCATGTTTACATGGATGGAGCTGGAACACATTCCACTTAGCAAAGTGTCTCAAGAATGGAAGAAAAAGTATCCAATGTACTCAGCCTACTATGAAGCTAATTTATAGCTTTCATATGAAGGCTATAACCCAATTATAGCACAAGAAGACGGAGAAAGGGGAAAGGGAGGGAAGGGGAGGGGGAGGATGGGTGGAGAGAGGGAAAATGGTGGGATCACACCTATGGTGCATCTTAGAAGGAACAGGTAAAACCTACTACATGCAGAACACAAATGTCTTCACACAATAAATGAGAAAATCCCATGAAAGTTATGTCGAACAGTTGGATGAAAACATTTCATATTATACATGAAGCCTGCACACCATACCCAATGATTGCACCAATGTACACAGCTATGATTCAATAAAAAATAAAAATTAAAAAAAAACCAAATATGTGTCATTGCTGTATCCTGCTCAGCATCCTGCTTTGAACCCACCACCTTTGGTGTATGTTGCTGGTGCCCTACTCACCAAGCTACGGGTGCTGAGCCTATCATATTATTTCTTTAGACATTTTATAAAACATATTTAATCATGGCTCTGTGCCTGTGGCTCAATGGGCTAAGGCGCCAGCCACATACACCTTAGCTGGTGGGTTCGAATCCAGCCCGGGCCCACCAAACAACAATGATGGCTGCAACCAAAAAATGGCCAGGCGTTGTGGCGAGTACCTGTAGTCCCAGCTACTTGGGAGGCAGATGTACGAGACTCACTCAAGCCCAGGAATTGGAGGTTGCTATGAGCTGTGATGCCATGGTACTCTATCCAGGGTGACAGCTTGAGGGTCTGTCTCAAAAAAAAAAAAGTTTAATCATTTATGAAGTTTAACAATAGGCCAGCTGAAGCAGGAGGATCGCTTAAGGTCACTGAGTTCAAGACCAGCCTGAGTAAAAGTGAAACCCTGTCTGCACTGAAAATAGAAAAATTAGCTGGGAGTTGTGGTGGGCACCTGTAGTCCCAACTATTCTATTTTCTATTGGCTGAGGTTGAGGCAAGAGGATCACTTGAGCCCAAGAATTTGAGGTTGCTGTGAGCTGTGACACCACAGCACTCTACACAGGACTACAGAATGAGATTCTGTCTCAAAAAAAAAGAAAAAAGAAAAGAAGAAGAAGAAGTTTAATGATAATTAGAAGCTATTCCTTGAAAGAATTTTCTTCGCATGGTATTGGCATAAAACCGGTAATTATCAGGATACTTAAATTAAAGGAGTAAACCCAAATCATTAAATAAAAATAAAAGCACATTTATTAAAAAAGTGCTATAGGGTGATTGGCACATTTATAGTCCTGACTCAAGTCATGTGACCAAGATATTTGTATGCTCTCAATCTTTTGAAATTAAAAAAAAAACTTTCTTTTTCTTTTTTGCAGTTTTTGCTTTATTTTTTTGGCCAGGGTGGGGTTTGAACCTACCACCTCTGGTATATGGAGCTGGTGCTCTACTCCTTGAGCCACAGGCACCACCCAAGAGCTTTTAAAAAGAAAATGCTACAGAAGAAGATACACAAGACCATGCACTTATACCTCTTTGCAAAAGGACGAAACTGGACTTTTAAGCACATTTCGCTTCAAATTTCTTTTTTCAACAATGTATAATGGGATTTTTTGTTTTTTAAGAGACAGGATCTCAGTCTGTCACCTAGGCTGACTCATTGCTGCCTCAAACTCCTGGACTCAAGCCATCATCCTACCTCGGCCTCTGAGTATCCCCATCTGGGATTATAGGAGTGCACCATCACACCTGGCTAATTTTTACATTTTTTGTAGAGGCAGTGTCTTGTACCGGTGTCTAGAAATCCCACTGCCTCAGCCTCCCAAGCCTCTAGGGTTACAGAGTCAAGCCTTCACTCGTGGCTTCTTACAGTCGAACTTTTGATGTCTAAAGGCTAACACAGGAAGATGATTAAGTCTGCTGTGTGCAAATAGAAAATATACAGATAGCATTTCCAACATAAAAGCTTGTAAAGATAGTTGTTTGATACTTGAAAGGCTTGGAGTCTCTTCATATTATTAAAAAATAAAAATTGAGGGACTGGGAGCAAGATGGCGGCCGAGTAGCAGCTTCCTTGCAACTGGGCATGGTGAGACTGAGGAGAGAAGACTCTGGCTGGTGGGATCTGCCCAGAAACATCCCTTTGGGTATGCATTCAGACAGCGTGAGACTTCTGGACCCCCTGAGGAAGGCAAAAGTGGTGGAGATCTGGCAAGTGGTTGTGTGTGTTCATTCAGTCTAATCCTGCCAGCAGCTGTGGGTGCAGCAGCAGTGAGACTGCAAGCTAGAAAGGCCTTACCTGTGAGCTGTTGGAATTTCTTTTGGGCTCAGCACTCAGTCAAACTGCCATAGGAGAACTTGGGCAAGAGTGTGGGGGGTCTTTGAGTGTTGTCTGGGGCTCCAGACTGAGCCACCGAGCCAGACGGAGCTACCAGTGTTTGGTTGTGGGCTGTGTGGAGCCATTGTGGGAGAACTGCCCTGGTAAGTTCCACCCTCAGGGTCACAGGACAAGCATCAGGCAGGAACGAGTAATCTAGTGACTGAGCAGCCTAAAGGCGGGGACGGAGACGCCTTGCAGCCTTAGCTCTCAGGGGCATAGGGTGAGACCAGTTTTGGCACACTGGGTAAGTGAATAGCCACTTAAGGAGTGATCCCAGCCACAAGCGCTTTCCTGGGAAAGCTTCTGCTTAGCCCAAGTTAGCAATTTAAAGTGCCTTCTAAGCAGGTTGAGGAGGATTTAAGTTCTACACCCTGCAGAGTTTGAGAAATCATTAGAGGCCTCCAGTCTCCATTTTGTACAGCCATATCAACATTGTGATTAACATATCATACCCCAGAAGATCACCTCTTGCCCAAACAATATCAGCAAGATATATATACTGCTTTGTTTTTAATTTTGTTTTGTGTTTTTTTATTT
>CAUYON010066660.1:0-22151 GCA_963573935.1 Arctocebus calabarensis | reverse complement strand
AGCTATAAATTAGCTTCATAGTAGGGCTGAGTACATTGGATACTTTTTCTTCCATTCTTGAGATATTTTGCTAAGAAGAATATGTTCCAGCTCCATCCATGTAAACATGAAAGAGGTAAAGTCTCCCTCTTTCTTTAAGGCTGCATAAAGTTCCATGGTATACATGTACCACAATTTATTAATCCATTTGTGGGTCGATGGGCACTTGGGCTTCTCTGGCAAATTTTTTAAAAGAATAGTGCATGTTCAACAAACAATCTGTATGTGCTTTGCTAGTTTTATTGAGTAATTAATTCCATAGCACTTACGATGTGTTTGATAATGTCCTAAATCCTTCCTATGTATTAACTTAAAATTTAAAATAGTCCTGGGAAGTAGCACTTTTGTTAGCTTATTTGATAAGAAGAAATACAGATGCACAAAGTTTACATTGTCTAAATTTTCATGACACCAAGAAGATGGTGGGAGTCGCACTTTCCCAGCGGCCCAGCCCGACTCCATGCTCTGATCACATGCCCTGCTACTTCCTGCGAGGCTGGCTGAGGAGTACTCTGGGAAGAAAATGAATTTTGAAATGTCATCCACCTTCCATATTCTTCTTAGCAAAGTATCTCAAGAATGGAAGAAAAAGTGTCCAATGTACTCAGCCCTAATATGAAGCTAATCTATAGCTTTCATACGAAGGCTAAAACCCAATTATAGCACAAGAATATGGGGAAAGGGGTAAGGGAGGGGAGGGGAGGGAGGAGGGTGGGTGGAGGGAGGGTAATTGTTGGGACCACACCTATGGTGCATCTTAGAAGGGTACAGGTGAAACTTACTGAATGCATTATATAAACATCTTAACACAATAACTAAGAAAATGCCATGAAGGCTATGTTAAATAGTTTGATGAAAATATTTCAGATTGTGTATGAAACCAGCACATTGTACCCCTTGATTGCACCAATGTACACAGCTATGGTTTAATAAAAAAAATTACAGTCTAATTTAAAGTAATTTCTTAGGCATTGGTTTTTATATGCCAGTCACATAATAATTCCTTCTTGGAAAAAAATATCCAATGTACTCAGTACTACTGTGAAACCAATTTATAATCACTCACACTTGCATATGAAAAATGAAACACAACTATAGCCTAGGATGAAGCAGGGAAGGGGAGGGAGAGGGGAAGGGAGGGGGGTGCGTCGCTAGAGGGAGGGTTCGTGGGGGGATCACAACTATGGGGCATATTGCAAGTACAAGTTGGATCTATCAGGTGTAGAACGCAAATGTCTTAACGCTGTAATTGGGTAAATGTGGTGAAGGTTATGTTGATTAGTAGGATGTAAGCACTCCAATTTGTACAAATAATCAACACATGGAATCCCATAATGGCATAAATGTATTCATGATCTATGAACAAATGACTTAATAAAAAAAATTAAAAAATAATAAATAATTCCTTCTTGGGAGGTATTCAAGGACTAGAGAGATTGAACATTTTTCTGTCTCTCTTTGGGTCATGCCAAATATATCTGTATACAGCACCGGTTCAGAAGTCACATTGCCCCATTTTATTTCATTTTTGCTGCATACATCAGGCCTGCCTCCCCCGTGGGGGTGGTGGGGGGAGGAGAGACCCCTCTGAAACACTTGTGTGGAAGCGTAAGAGGCAGGGCAGGGAAGAGAAAGGACTCATCCCCATTGATTTTCTGACTGAACCACAGGGGGCGCTGCTACCTCATGTGCACAAAGAGGTTGCTTTAGTTACAAACCACAATCATCGTCACTGTAGTCTCTTCAAATGACGCCAGCTATAAACATTCTTAACTTTTTAAAAGATACTAAATTAGCCCAAAGCTTGTTACTTCATTGTCACAGGACTTTACCTGGACTATGCAAAGAAATAGTGAGTATTTTTAAGTTTCTTCCATGCTGACTTTGCACCTTTATTTTAGTAATTGGTATCATAACAGCAGATGTGTCTTTGAAAATAATTCTATGCTTTTTCAAAAGAATACAGAACATTTTCTATCATCTTTTTAAAAAGTGACTTTTGAACTCTGTATTGTAATACCTTCCTCTACCCATTTTTAGGAAAAGAATGGTTTTATTTAGGAAAAGAATAGTTTTGGCCTTTTGCTTCATAAAAAAGTAGCACTAACAATATTTTTTTTGCTTCATCTTTGCCAGTTTTCTTTTGTGACAATGATGAGCTTTACTGCCCTAGAAGTTCAGGACATCCAAGAAATATGCATTTATGGCAATTTCCCTAATGGTACCTCAGATTTAAATGTTATTCTCAATTAGCTAGGTGCTGCCAAAACCACATTGCACACATCAAATAAAACAGCCTTCAAAGGTTCTTATTGTCTTCCTATTTCAGTCAGGGAAATGAAACTCAAAAGAAACTTTCACCCTGCTTTGCGGGTTTTAAAACAGAAACTCAAAGCTTCACCTGAGCCTCCTGTGTTGTAGACACTCCCACCTCACACGAGCACGTGCCCCCGACAGTCCCACCACGTGCTGTGGGAGGGGAGAAGTGCACTGACCAAGGAGCAGGTGTGCAAGGGACGGTGATTTCCTCAGACTAGCAATGTCAGAGGGACCGTCAGAACCAGCACGCATCCTGGCTAGTTTGGAGGTTAAAACTGCATGACACTGTAGGAAATACTTACAGGGATCAGCTCTTAGTTTTTGACTAAGGAGAAAAGTCACCGTGTTAATGGCAAACGGTCAACTTCTAAAGGTTTTGAATTGTAATTATCCTTGTGAGCCATGCATTTTCTCTTTACATCACAATTAGAATCTTCAAACCAATCGTTCACTCATTTAACAATATTTTTATCTGAAATGACATGAATTATGGCAGTTACCAGACTTAAAAGAGGTCTCATACTGCCTTGTCTTCAAAGAGTGCATATTCTAATAGGTATTTACAAGGACAACTGTAAATAAAAAGGTTAGTGCAGGAAGTATCACGGAGCACTGTGAACACACACCCAGTGTGTGCACCTCACCTCACTGAGTTAGCTTCGCACTACAGACCTGTACTGATCTTTCTTAGCCTGTATTGTGTCAGTGAAAGAAGGGACAATCCATCAGAAAAATATAATAATTATAACTGTATGTGCATCTAGTAACAGAGTGCCAAAGTGCTTGATGTAAAAACTGATAAAAATAAAGGGAGAAATGGATAATTAAACAATAATTTTTGGAGAGTTATCCAGTGACTAGGAAGATCATCAAGAAGGAAACGTGTCAAGCTATAAACCAAGTGAATAGAGGTCTGCAGAGCGCTCCCCCAAACCATCTTGGTGCTCCCCCAAACCATCTTGGGACGTTCACTCTTCTCAGGTACACACTAACAACCACCAGGGGGGCCACATTCTCGGGTGTAAATAAATCTCTGTAATTTAAAATGATAAATGACAATACCAAGTGTGTTCTCTAACTACAGTGGAATATAATTATAAATTAAAAACACAACTAAATTGGGAACCTCACTTATATGTAGAAATTAAAAGTATGTTCTAAACCACATGGGCCAATGAAGAAAGCAAAAGAGAAGTTATCTCAAAGTACCTTGAGATATGTGAAAATGAAAACACAACATGCAAAGAAAATGCTATTAGAGGGCAGCGCCTGTGGCTCAAAGGAGTAGGGTGCCGGCCTCATATAAAACCGCAAAAAAAAAAAAAAAGGAAATGCTATTAAAAAGTCCTAAGGAAGAGAAAACACTTGTGTAGTACTGCACTCTATTTTATTGATACCTGTTTACAAGATAAATCATCTGTCTGAAGTGGTGACCAAACCCTCACCCCTCACTCTATCAAGCAATTCCACACTTTTTTGTCAGATTGTGGCTATTCTCTGATTTGGGGAAGCACTTCCAGAATCACCAGTGGCACTTCATATGTGTTCCAGGGTGTTATTTAAGGTTTTCTATATTATACTAAGCATGATGGAAAATAAAGGAAAACTGGGAGAAGGCATTTTTTTTCTGAGATTCACAGTTTGTGGGAGAAGGGAACTTCTCATGCTGAGATGGTTAATGTCACACAGCTTTCTAAGAGTGGACTTGCAACTGGCCACAGTAGCCATAGGAGGTGGCCAAAAAATTATTCAGTGGTACAGTATGTACAATAGTTAATTTTATGTAGTTACAGTTTAATACTGCGTCTTTATGTCTGTGATGTCTCTCCACTACCAAAGGTGCCATGTGCAGTCTGGATATATTTGTGTGTATAAGTTTTAAAACATGTTAACTTTTTATAATAGATTTGTGTATATTTTATAGTAGTAAATAAATGAATAGATTAGAATCTATATGTATATATCTTATACATTAATGGCACATTTAATGTTTTGTTAATTTTTGATATATCTGGTCTATGTAGTTTGTCTGCAAGTTTTTTCAAATTGTCACAAATCTCCACTAAGTTTTTTCCAATATATTTATTTAAATAATCTGTATGTAAGTGAACCCATACAGTTCAGATCCATATTGTTCAAGGCCCAACTGTACTATGAAACTCAATTCTGCAACATATAACAAGTTATATTCACTGACATAATAGTATTTATCTCAGGCATGTGAGGCTATCTTAACATCTGAAAATTAGTTAATGTATTACATCATATTAAAAGAATAAAAGACAGAAATTACACAATTTCTGCAGGTACGGAAAAAGCATTTGATAAAATATAACACTATTTTATGATTTAAACAAACTGTCAACAAACTAAGAATACAAAGAAAAAATTTCAGTTTGGTAAAGCATAGCTGGAAAAAGGCTGCCACTAATGTCATGCTTAATAGTGAAGACTGGACATCTTCCCTCAGTTCAGGAGCAAGACAACGATGACTGTTCCCTCACCACTTCTATTCCACATTTTATAATTTTTTTCCTCAAGAGCACTAGGCAAGAAAAGGATGTAAAAGTTTTCTATATTAGAATGATGCAAAACTGTCTCTATTTTCAGATGGCATGACCTTGGATAAATAGGGTACCCAAAAGTCACCCCTAAAGTTACCACATATAGGGAAAATGGGACATTGTAGCTAACTTTTATTTACAAAATATTCATTACGAAAGTTTACAAAGAGAAAGCCAGCGCATACAGAATATTTCGTAAATATTTTGTAAAATTTTGTAATGAATGGTGACTTCATTAGCTGACTTTTGGGGCACCTTGTATTAATTCTTAAAAGAACATGCTTAAATTTTCATAATCTCAGATTTGACAAATTCTCTTAACCAAGACAACAGCAACAGGAGGAAAAGAAAAGCAGAAGAAAAATAAATTGAACTTAAAAATTAAACACTTTTATGCTTCAAAGGGTACCATCAATCAACTGAAAAGACTAACCAGGGCTGTGAGAAAATGCCTGCATATCATATTTCTGATATGAAAATTATATTTAGAACAATACAGAAGGAACCCTCACAATTCAACAATAAGACAAATAACACAAACTAGAAGTCGATGAAGAGGGAATTAGATCTTTCTCTAAGAATGGTGCATGTACGTACGTATGTTTCTGTATGTGCACATACATGTATGGCTGATGAGCACATGAAGAGATGATTGACACCCGTCGTCTTCAGGGAAGTGCAAATCACAATCACAGTCGGATGCTGCCTCATGCCCACTATTATGGCCAGAATCAAAGTTGGATAATAAGCCCTGGGAAGGATGTGGAGAAATGGAACCTTCACACACCATTGGTAAGAACTTAGAATGAGCAATTCCTCATTTAAAACTAGTCTGGTAACCCCTGAAATGATCAAACACAGAGTTATCATATGATCCAGAACACTCTTTGACATATACATAAGTGAAATGAAAACACAGGATCACTTAAAAATGAACGTGATTGTTTAAAGCAGCGATATTCATGCAGCCAAAGGCCCATGTCTGATGAAGAGGTGATAAACAAAATGCTACTGATCCCTACAACAGGATATTATCCAGCCATGAAAAGGAGTGTAGTGCTGACACCCCTCGAGTGCCCTGTCACTGATGATAACCTGATACTAAGGGAAGTCTGTCAGGCCTGAGAAGTGTGCAGTTTACAGAGACAGCGATAGGTGCGCAACTGCTCAGGCCTGGGGTAAGGGCTGCAGTGGGATCGTGTGATAGGTGTGCAACTGCTCAGGCCTGGAGTGAGGGCTGCTGTGGGAAAGTGGGATAGGTGCACGACTGCTCAGGCCTGGGGCGAGGGCTGAGGTGGGAAAGTGCGATAGGTGCGTGACTGCTCAGGCTTGGGGGAGGTCTGCAGTGGGATGGTGTGATAGGTGCACCACTGCTCTGGCCTGGGGAGAGGGCAGAGGTGGGAAGGTGTGATAGGTGTGCGACTGCTCAGGCCTGGGGTGAGGGCTGCAGTGGGAAGGAGGGTGAGGGCTCAGGTCCCAGGTTTCCTTTGAGATGATCTAAATGTCCTGGTGTCAAGTGGTGATGGTTCCACAACTCTGTGACTATACGAAAATACACTGACTTGTACTCTTCAAAGTAGTTAATTTTACGATATGCAAATCATCTTTCAATGAACAGTTAAGAAACAGAAGAATGCCTTGGAGAGACTTTTTGGTAAGGAAGGTGCAGTGTCAGGAGCCTGTGGGACAGGAAGTGGGCAGCAGGCTGTCCAGGCCTGGGCTCTGCAGGAATGAGTCAAGGTTTTCTCTAAGGAAAGTGGGATATAATTCAGACATTTTAAATTGGTAGCATGGAGAAGAGTGGTTTGACAAGAGGACAAATTGGAGGCAGGAACAGAGACTAATCCAGAAGAGAAGAGGTCAGGGCCTGAATTTGGGCAGTGAAGATATTTAAGACATAAGAAATAGGTCTTGCAGCTGGTCAGAGCTGGGAAGATGCGTCACGGGGCTGTCAGGACTCCACAGGCCAGGAGCTCAGTGGTGACTCCCTTCTCTGGGGGCATCCTGGAAGGCCAGAGGCCACCTTCTACCCCCAGCCCCTTAGCTCTTAGGTGGACTCTTTGGCTGGAGGTAGAAACCAAATGGACACTAGGTGGTTTAACAAGGGGAAAGCATATAAATTTTATTGGTTTTACCCGTAGGTGGGGTCTGCACAAGAGAGTGAAGTCTGACGAAGTGGTCAAAGCAAAAGGCTTTTATACTTTTTATACTTTGCTGGAGAAATAACACGACAAAGAAATTCTGGCTAGGGGAAGGGTGTTTCTACCAGTCACTAAGCATATACAAAAGTATGTAAAACTAGTGGAAGATAAGGGTTTCTTCAATAAGCATATTTATTTAGGTCCATGACTGCAAGCAAAGGCCCAGGCTATGGTGAGAAGGGCTGTTTTCTTGCTCTGGTGCAGGAAGGATACATCTCTCAGCAGACTCTTCATGTTACCAAAGAGGTGAGACCACCTGTCATTGTCTGGCCAATATGTAGAGATGGAGTTTAGGTCCAACAAGCTTTATTATCAAAAGGCCAGTGACTCTGGAGAACAGTGAGAGTAGCCTCTCGATTCTGTTCTGCTCAGTTACAATTCTAATAACTTTTATAATGAAATAGGAAGAAACAAACCTGGAAAATTTTAACTTTATCTGATAGGGAGTAACATCAAAATAGTCTTCCTTCAATGGCCCTGCCATTAGGACGTTCACACGCCCAAGCACAGGTTGACAAGTCAGAAGCTGTGTTGACAGTGCAGGCGTGTGTGGGGGGCGGCCTCTTGGCATTGAGAGCCCTCTCTTACCTCCCCCAGGGCTCTCCTCTGCTGAAGGACATGAAAAGCAAAAACCTACACTCTCACATTCCTCGGCAGCCAGAGGTCTAGCTGTAAAGTACCGTGGACAATCGGCTGCATCTGTGAGGGCTTGGTGGTGGAGACCAGGGGCCTCTCCGCCTGCGGGAGCTCCAGGCAGCAGAGAGGCCGGCACCGGCAGGTGGGCGCCAGGCTGCGCGGCGTCCTCTCTCCCGCAGCAGCATCCTTCCAATGTCTGGGTGCTCACGTCTGGGACGCAAAGAGACTCCACTTTCAGAGCATCCTTCCAATGGCTGGGTGCTCACGTCTGGGACGCACAGAGACTCCACTTTCAGAGCATCCTTCCAAGGTCTGGGTCCTCACGTCTGGGACGCACAGAGACTCCACTTTCAGAGCATCCTTCCAAGGTCTGGGTGCTCACGTCTGGGGCGTCTCAGAGCATGGTTCCCACGTCTGTTTCCTCACGTCTGGGGCACACAGAGACTCCACTCTCGGATGTCCAGGGCGGCCCGCCGGCTTCACCGCCTGGAGAGAAACATGTGTCAGCAACTGCGGGGCTTTCTGCTTCCAGCTTTTGATCCTGGGGTTTCAGTCACCGCTGTGCATTCTTCAACCCATCAGCTTCAAGGCACCTGACTTCCCAGAAGTGTTGCAGGTGGCAGTTCTGATGAGTCAGTTTCCCGCGTTTGCCCCAGTCACCCTTCTCGTCTAAGGGTTTTGTAAACTCAAACGTAGCAAATCGTTCACTGCTTTAAATAACTAGATGTTGATGGCACAAAACCTTGACCCGTCAAGCATTTGCTATCAGAGCAGTTAATGTCCACACCAGCTGAGGAAATCTGGGACCGTTTTATCCAACTAGTGATGGGGCAAGCACAGCGAGTGCCTGTGCACTGTTCTTGAGTCTCACGATGGAACGTGGAACTACCCCAGTTACACTCCAGCACCCCCACACATCATCACTCTGTCCTGCAGACTTACAGTCAAAGAAATGGGGCTTGGGATTCAGAGCCACCAAGTACATTGGGCTTTGAAGTACTGGGGTCTTACAGAATGAGGGGATGAGATAGTCACCCTCTGGCAGGTGGCACCTGCTCAGATGAGGGTTCCAGGCCACACGATTCTCTGAGACAATGGTTGGTATATGCTGTAGTTCCTTGCATAGTCATGATACTACGATTCTGGGCTAACAGGGTGGAGGTGAAATGGCACTTGCCACTACTATACTTGATAACCACCAGGCAGAGATTTTCTTCCCATATCCATGAACTTAGTTTCTACTGCTTAAGAGATTTTAGTACCTAAGAGTAGAAGGCTTCCACCAGGGAAAACTGTAATGCCTTTATAGAAAGCCATATTTACCACTTGGAATTCTAGTGCTCTGAACCAACAAATTAAAAGTAGACTTTTCAGCTGCATGAAGCTAGATTTGTAAAATAAAATCACATACAATGATAACTTTGTGAAGAGAGAACCACATCTAACTCGTGGTGTGTCCTCTACAATTCATCCCAATTCTGCCCTCTTTGATGGTAAAAGTAGTGAAAAGCAAGGCGACCCTGTTTAGGAAGGCCTCAGATGCCTTATCAAACAGGCTTAGGGCTCCCCAGCTAAGAAACTCTGACTGCCCGACTTTGTGGCTGAGGACTAAGGACCTGGAATGTGGGGTTGGAGGGGGTTGGAGGAAAAATTTTTTTCCTCTCTGTTTTCGTTAATGTCCTTATTTTCTACATAAGGTATGCTGGTTAAGTGACTAATGTTAATTCAGCTGTTAAGGGACTAATGTTAATTTGCAACTTGGAATTAACTGAAAAAGTAATAAATGTCACCCAGAAAAGGACACAAAGATGGATGGGGAGAAGGTCATATTTTCACTTATAAAAAGGAAGTTTGCATATGTTAAGTGGTGTGATGAAGTTGATGCTACTCACTTGGCTTATTTTTCATTGGGGTAAAATACATATTCTGTAATATTTATTTTGTAACTATTTGTAAGTGTGCAATTTGGTGGCGTTAAATACATCACAATATTGTGTTAAGTATCGTGGTTATCTACACCCCAGATTCCTGAACCATTCCAGCATAAAACTCCATACCCATCTAACAGTAACTTTAATTCCCCCTTCCCCTGGCTTCTTCTATTCTATTTTCTGCCTCTGAAAAGGCTATTATAAATACTTCATAGTGAAATAAAGTTTACACGTTGTCTTTCTGTATCTGCCTTAAATCGCTTAGCGTAATATTTTCAAGGCCCATACATGCTGTAGCACATGGCATTTCTTTCCTCTTTATGGATGAATGTTATTCCATTGTAGGTATACATCACATTTATCTTTCATGTGGTAATGGACATTTGAGTTGTTTTTACCTTTTGGCTATTGTAAATAATACTTCTGTGAACAAGACTGTGCAATATCTGTGTGAGTCCTTGCTTTCAATTCCTATGAATATCAACTTGGGAATGAAGTACTGGGTTCATATAGCAGTTCTCTGCTTCACTTTTTGAGGAACAGCCAAACAATTTTCGATACATGCTGCACTATTTACCTTCTCACCAGAAATGCAGAAGGTTCCAATTTCTTATGTTCCATATTGTTATTGTTATTGTTGTTCTAGTAGGTATGAAGTGGTATTTTATTGTGATTTGACTTCATTTCTGTATTGACCATTTGTGTTCAGTGTCACTCCCCACACTTGTTGGTCATTTTCCCATCTTCTTTGGAGGAATGTCTGTTTAAGTCATTTACCAATTTTTGAATTAGGCTGTTCATTTCATTGTTGCAAAGTTGTAGGATACTTTATATATTCTGGATATTAACCCATCATCAGATGCTGATTTGAAGATATATTCTCCCATTCTGTGTGTTGTCTTTTTACTTTCTTAGTAGTGTCTTTTGATTCATAAATGTACTTAATTTTGATGCAGTCCAATTTTCTATTTCTTTTTTTGTTGTTAGTGCTTTTGGTGTAGTATCTATGAAATAATTGACAATTCCAATGTCATGAAAATGCTTCTCTGTATTTTCATTTTAGAGTTTTATATTTTTAGCTTAGGTTTAGGCCTTTGACTCATTTTAATTAATATTTGCATATGGCATATGCTAATGGTCCAATTGCATCCTTTTTCACGTGAGTATCTAATTTTCAAAATGTCATATTTTGAAAAGATTTCCCTTTCCCCATTAACTGGCTTACCAAAAGTAATTACACAGAAACCCTGCACATGTGTAACATATACTAGTATAATTTGAAGAGTTTGGATATATGTAAACACCCATGATACCCTTCAACACAGTCAAGGTGATAGACATATCCATTGTTTACACACATTTCCACATTTACCTTTTATTTGTGATAACACTACTTTACCTACTTCATATTAAATCTACCCTCCAACACATTTTTAAGGGCATGATACTGTACTGTTAATGACAGGCACTGTGTTGTACAGCAGATTGTTAGAACTCATTTATCTTTCATACCTGAAATGGAAACAACTTTCAATTTCCCCTTTTTAGCCCCAGGGGACCATTATTTAATTTTCTACTTCTATGTGTTTGACTAGTTTAGATACCTCATAAAACTAGAGTCATGCAATGTTTATTGTTCTGTGACCAGCTTATTTACCTTAGCATTACTCTTACAAGTTCATCAGTGTTGTCACAAATGGTGGGGTTTATTTCTATTTTTAAAGCTTGATAACAATCTGTTGTATGTACATCTCATATTTTCAAGCCACTTATTCATTAATGGGCACTTGACTGATTCTATATATTGGCTGCTATGAATAATGAAGTAGTGTCTATCACTGGACTCTGTCACTTGTATAGTTTTGCTTTTGTTAACAACAATATAACCTGATGAATCTAACAGGTATGTATAAAACATTGCACCAAAGAGTAGTTGAATAAGTAGCATACACTTTCTTCTCACATTCTCATGGAAAATTATCTAAGATAGATCACATGTTAGGCAACAAAACAACTTTTAACACATTTAAGATGAAAATCATACCAAGTATCTTTTCAGACCATAATAATGTGAAATTAGAAACCAGTAAGACAAGGAAAATTTGAAAATTTACAAATATATGGAAATTAAACAATGCATTCCTAAGCCAATGGATCAAAGAAGAAAATAAAAGGGAAATAAAATACCATCTTGATACAAACAAAAATGAAAACAAAATATATCAAACATTATGGGGTGTAGCAAAAGTAGTTTTTAGAGGACAGTTTACAGAATTGAAAAGGAAGAAAGATTCCAAATAAATAGCTTAATATATACTTCAAGAAACAAACAACAGAAAGACCACGGGAAAAAAGAACAAAATTAGGAGTTGATGTTTTATAAAAAATTGAATAGAAAAATCTTTAGTAAAGATTATTTTACTAAAAATAGGCAATTTTTTTAAATGGAGGCTCTAATTAATCAAATCAAAATTACAGTGGAGAAATTATAATAGATGCTTCAAAAGCAGAAAAGGTTATCAGGAAAAAATATGAATAATTATATACCAACGAATTATTTAGTTCAGAGGAAATGGAAAAATTCCTGTAAAAATACAATCTATCAAGAGAGATTCAGGAAGAAATAGAAAGCCTTAATATACCAGTAACAAGTAAAAAGATTGAAGATGCATTTGTAAACCTACCAACAAAAACAAAGCATAAGACCAGATGCCTCACAGCTGAGTTCTACAAAATGTTTGAAGAAGTAATACCAATGTTCATTAACTCTTCCAAGAAACAAGGCTAGAGAAAATACTCTCAAACACATTTTCTTTGAGGCCGGAACCACCATGATACCTAAGCTATATAAAGATATCACAAGATAAGGAAACTGTAAGCCAATTTCTCTGATGAAAATTTATACAAATATCTCTAATAAAATATATTGACAAACTAAATTCAACAATACAGCAAAAAAATTCTGTATCAAGACAAAATGGAATTTCTCCTTGACGTAAGTCTGGTTTAATGTATACAAATCAATCGATGTGGCACAATGTGTTACATTAACAAGATGAAAAATAAAAACCATGTGATCATCTTAGTTGATGTGGAACTATCTGATACAAAGCAATGATGCCCACTCTCAACAATTTTATTCAACATAGTGATGGAAGCACTAACAAGAGAAATCAGGGAAGAAGAAGAAATCAAACGCATTCCAATAGGAAATAAATAAGTAAAATGATCTCTATTTCCAGATGACATGGTCCTAAATGTAAGGATAACCAAAGATTCCACAAAAGAACTGTTAGGACTGGTAAATAATTTAGTAAAGTATTCAGAATACAAAATCAACCTACTAGCAGTTTTATAGATAAATAACCTAGCTAAAAAAGAAATCAAGAAAACAATCCTATTTGTGATAGCATTAAGTACAAAATGCTTAGGACTGGGTTCTCTTTTTCAGACTTTCAACAGTTTGGTTATAATATGTCTCAAAGTGTAGGTCTTCTTTAGTTTATATAATTTAGCAAGTTGGACTTGTAGATTCATGTCTTCAGTCAAATGTGGTGAGTTTTCAGCCATTGTTTCTTTAAATATCCTCTCTGTCCCTTTCTTCTCTTTTCTCCTGAGAATCCCAAAATGTGTGTGCTGGTCTTGTTGATGGTGTCTCAAATGTCCTTTATACTCTGTTAACTTTTTTCATTCATTATGTTCTTTAGAGTCAATAATTTCAATTGTTCTTTCTTCATGTTATTCTTTTTTTGCTTGCTCAACTCTGCTTTTGAACCCCTTTGGCATTTTTTATGAGTCAGTTATTATACTTTTAAGCTTCCAATTTATTTTTGGTTCCTTTAAACAATTTCTATCTCTTTGATTTTACCCTTATTTTGTCCATCTATCTTTTCCCATCTTTCCAATGTCTTTTTTGAGCTCTTTGAGATATCTTAAGGTAGTTTTAAAATCTTTGTCCAGTAAGTCTGACACCTGGGGTCCATCATTTAGTATTCCTGTTGATTTATGAGGGTAGACAATTAAGTTCACAAACTCATCCTAGAAAAAGGGCTATATACCACAGTTTCTATCACTGTGGTCACTTTTGAAGTGCTCTCCTTGGGAAGTTATGCAGTGACACCAGCAACTAGTCTAATCTTCAAAGCAATTTTTCTAGGTAGAGTTCATGAACTTAATTGTCTGGCATTTCACAACAACAGCAGTTCTGATGCTCATTCCAGAAAAAGAGTTCCAAAATTGCTTTGAGGGGTAGATTAGGCACTTGCATCAATGCTTAGCTTCCCAAGGGGAGTGCTTTGAAGATGACCACACTGGTATTGAGGAATGAAGTAGGTAGCACTTTTTCTAGGATGAGTTGCTAACTTAATTGTCTGACCTTGTATATTGCTCCTTCTATGAGCCATGCTTTGCTACATTTTTGTCTTCCTTGTTGTTGAAAACTACTCATTTGATTCTTATAATGTAACTGTGGGAACTAGATTCTTTCCTTCACTAAGGTTTTTTTAATTATTCTTTTTTTTTTTAATTGTTAACAGTGTCTCTAATCTGAACGTTAACCTGAGGTGAAATCTTCAGGTCTTCCTAGTTCCTTTTTGAGCTTGAATATTTCCCTGGGTATGTAAGGTGGCTTTACAAACTCTACATGCATGCTGTTGCTTTTTAATGCCCTTATCGTTCGATGTCTGTGTACCAAAAGGGAAAAAAGAGAAAAAAAAAAAAAGGAAGAAAAAGCAAATGCTGTTGGTGTAAATCCCCTGGAACCCCCGGCAGCTGGGGTGTAACAATGACAGACAGTTTCTCTGCATGAACCTCAACAATAAAAGCAGCCATCAGTATCAGAGCACAAAATCCCAACATTTGAAGTGCAGGATCCTTAATTCTCACTCTGGTGCCAATAAGCTTGCCCCAGGGCTGGGGATTAGGGATTGGATAGTTACTGAAAGTGGCTAAAAATTTACAACAATTAATCAGCCAAGCCTTCCCCTGGAAGCTGCAAGAATTCAGATATAACCCAGAGGTTCAAAGTAGATGCTTCAGAGAGTTTTTTTCAGTGCAATTATTGTCTCTCTGTCTTTAGAGTGTTTTTGGTCAGTGCAACTGTCTGTGGACAGCTGGGCTACTCGTGCTTTCTGCCATCTTCCCTGACATCACTCCCTACTTGGGTTTTAGGTGCAAGTAAAAAGATTTATTTGAATGCCAAACAGTCAAATGTGGACTTGTGAATGTGATCGATTGGCAGTTATCATCTCTGTCTGGCACACACTCTAATGTACAGTCTGAAAACTAAATGTTACCTTTCTGTGGCTCCCTCGTAGTGGGGATTCTGTATACAACAATTAGCGGCTCTACTCTCTACTTTCTTTTCTCCAAAATAAAATAGAAGTATGCAGGTCTTGAAAAGAAAGAGCAAGGCTGCTGCTTAGTACATGGATGAAACACACTAAGTTTTCTGCATTAGAGGATGCTCAGCAAAGAGGGATTTGTCTGCTTTGTTGAAGGGACATTTTTAGTTGAATGAGTGCTTTGTGTAATAACGAAGGGGATTTTGTTTAGATTACTTTTGTTTGAACAAGTAGATGAGAAAAAGCATCACCTGGGTCTTATGTAAGACATTGGTGCTGGCTATGTGAGCATGTCCTTGGAGCTTTGATGGCTTATAATACAAGCTGCTTCAGCTGTACAGAAATCATTTTGAAATAAAATCATAAGTCCAGCTTATTTTCTATTCTGTCTTTGCATACATATAAATTAAACCTGCCTAAATGGCTTTCATTTCTTTTTTTAATTTAAATCTTGTCAAAGATGTAGTACTCTAGCTGCCATTCTGTATAGTTCTGTATCAAATTATATTTTCAAGCCAAATTATTATAAAACACTAAAAATAGAAGTTTATAATAGCAAATGCCAGTTTAATTCATGACAATGCTCTGAAGCACAATGATGTGAAGTCTATGCCTGCTAAAGTCTGCATGAGGGAAGGAGCGTGGGGGTAAATATTTACTCCCACTAGAGCCAAACGCTTTGCTCTTACAACTGTCTGGTGACAAAGAAATCCCTTCTAGGCTTTTTGATAAATTGCACATATTGTTCCCAGTGTCTATGGCTGAGAAAACTGAAGACAGGATTATGTTGGAAAGTAAAGCAACCCAGATGATAGTAAAAGTGATTTAAATGATAGTGTGTTTTCAACTGATTAGCGAGTGGAACATATTTGAAGTTTAGGTTTTCTGGTTTGAATTTAACTTCCTTTTCTGAATAAGTAGTTTAGGTTATTTATTTATTTATTTATTTAATTTACATATACATGTGTTTATTAGATTTCTATTTTTTGCCTTGACAGAATTAAAAAGGCTTAAACTTTAGTAACAATAACAATGTTTAAGATAAGGACTATAAACAAAAAGGTTATTTATTTATTTATTTATTTTACATATACATGAGTTTATTAGATTTCCACTTTTTGCTTTGACAGAATTAAAAAGGCTTAAACTTTAGTAACAATAACAATGTTTAAGATAAGGACTAGAAACAAAACCTCATAAAGAATGAATGAATGGGTTGTAGCCTTCACTTGAACGGTACAGAATTTGTCTCATATTAGGGGTGTATACATTGGATACTTTTTCTTCCATTCTAGAGATACTTTGCTAAGGAGAACATGCACCTATGTCTTTTTAAAGCAGCGGTTCTCAACCTGTGGGTCGCGACCTCTAAAACAATGAAATACATGTGCATATCAGATATTTACATTACGATTCATAACGATAGCAAAATTACAGTCATGAAGTAGTAATGAAAATAATTTTATGGTTGGGGGTCACCACAACATGAGGTACTGTATTAAAGGATCATGGTGTTAGGAGGCATTAGGAAGGTTGAGAACCACTGTTTTAAAGTGATAGCAATAGTAAAAACAGATACTTAAAAGTGGGAGTAAAAGGAAACACTTTCAGAGCATTTTCAGAGCACTTGAAGTTGTAAACCAAAATAATAATGTTGTTGCTTTTCTACGTATTCTTTATTGTTTAATGGGAGAAATGTGTTTGCTAAGCGAGTGCACATATATGGGTAAGCTGTTATCTTCCAGATTTTAATATAGTGCTTTTGTTCATGTAGATCTGTTAATAATAACTGATATTGTTAATATAAATTTAAGAATAAAAAAAAACTACTCTGAAGACTGCAGAAATATAGAGGTACCCAAAAAATGTACACACATTATAAGAAAAATACTACTAAAATTGTAATGCTCAGTATACCCTAATAAAATTTTTTGTCTTGGATATTGTATCTTGTATCTCTTATAATTGCAGAAGTTAAATGTGACTTGAGTATTACAATGTTTTTTTTTTTTCCTTGAGACAGAGGCTCACTTTGTTGCCCTGGGTAGAGTGCTATGGTGTCACAGCTCACAGCAACCTCAAACTCTTGGGTTTAAGAACAATTCTCTTGCCTCAGCCTCCCAAGTAGCTGGGACTACAAATGCCTGCCACAACAGGCGTTGCAGTTGTCATTGTTGTTTGGCAGGCCCAGGCTGGGTTAGAACCTGCTAGCTCTGGTGTATGTGGCTGGAGCCCTAACTGCTGAGCTACAGGTGCTGAGCCTGAGTATTACAATTTTTTTTTTTTTTTGAGGCAGAGCCTCAAGCTGTCACCCTGGATAGAGTGTCATGGCATCACAGCTCATAGCAACCTCCAATTCCTGGGCTCAAGCGAGTCTCTTGCCTCTGCCTCCCAAGTAGCTGGGACTACAGGCACCCGCCACAACGTCCGGACATTTTTTGGTTGCAGCCACCATTGTTGTTTGGCGGGTCCTGGGGCTGGATTCGAACCTGCCAGTTCAGGTGTACGTGGCTGGCGCCTTAGCCCGTTGAGCCACAGGCGCCAAGTCGGTTTTTGTTTGTTTTTTCCTTTGTCATCCTGACTTGTATATCTTTTGGAGAGCAGCTCGGACCGCTATCCCTCCTCTCGTCCTTCTCTGCTGGCCCACCCCTTCCCGCCGCCCCTGCCTCCCCTCCCGCGGCTCTTCCCTCTCGTTCCCCGCCCTCGGCGCGCGCCCCGCGGGCGCCGGGCTCACCGGTCTCGGCACTGGGCCCCGTAGCGGCCGGCGGGGCAGGGCATCTCGCAGCGCGCCCCGCGGAAGCCGGGTGGGCAGGCGCACTGGCCGGAGGCGGTGTTGCAGTGGCCCCGCACACACTCGCACCGCTGTCCGCACTCAGGACCCCACCAGCCCGGCTGGCAGGCACAGCGGCCGGTCTCCTGCGCGCACGGCGAGCCATGGCAGGGGCAGCGGAAGCTGCAGCGGCGGCCCCACCAGCCCGGCTCGCACAGGCAGGCGCCCGTGGTCGGCTCGCAGCGTGCCACCGCCTGTTTGCACTGGCATGGGCGGTGGCATGTGGGCGACCACCAGCCCGGCTCGCAGCGGCACGCGCCCGTCGCGGGGTCGCAGCGCCCGTGGGGGCCACAAACGCACGCGAACTCGCAGCGGCTGCCCCAGCGGTCGGCTTGGCACTGGCACACGCCCGTAGCCGGCTCGCACTGGCCATGTGGGTGGCAAGGGCAGCTCTCACGGCAGTCGGGGCCCCAGTACTGGCCCGGGCAACCTGCAGAGGTGGGGACAGAAATGGTCAGCGGGTTCCAGGCTGGCACGGATCCTCGCGCCGTCCCTTTCTACAAGCAAGAGGGGTATTAGGCCCGCCTCCCAGGAGCTGGCGACTGTCCCTTGGAACATCATCCGGCAACCTGTCTTGGGCACAACTCACTTCTTGCCCCAGGCTCTGAACTGCAGAAATCCTTAGCAGTGGCTCAACCTTCCACTTCACATTCCAGAACACACTCAGAAATCCTGAGTGGGAAGGGGATTGTCCCAGAGTCACACACAAGTGGGTGGGAGTCCATCATGCCCCCTCCTCGCTCCCTACTGGGACGGCACTGGGCTAGAGGTGGGCTGGGCTTCACCTGGATCCCAGGCCTGGATGGTGCCCACCATGATCCCTAAGGAAGCCACCCCCACCCCAGTGTTTCCTTCCAAGCCAGTGCTCCTGGTGCCCATCCTCTGGCTGTGCAACTCACCATCCCCTTTCCTATCCCTCTTCCTACCAGAGGGGACAGACAGCCCAGTCAGGGGTCTCCTTCCACATATCCCTCCCACTTGAGATGTATGTGGTGGAAACTGGGAATGCACCCATTTGCAATTAACAGTAATCACAGGCACCTTTTCTGAAAAATTGAAAAGGAAAGGGAAGGGCCCAGATAGGTAGGACTTTGTGAATATGGGTAAAAAACACATGACAAAGGGAATCTCCCAAGAGTGTATCACTTCCTCTTTCTGGGCCTCACTTTTGTCAAAGCCTAGAGGGATTGTGGATTACATCTCTACCTGCTTTATCTCCCATACCCCACACCAGTGGTCAGCTCTGTCCCCCAACTTTATCCTTCAGTTGAGACTCACGGGAACTGCACCGGGCCCCGAAGAATCCAGGTTTACATCGGCAGAGGCCTGGTTTCACACACACCTCATCTTCCCGGCAGGCGTCCAGCCCCTCACAGATGGCTGAAAAACACCCCACTCAGGTTGAAAGGACTGGAGTATGCAGGACTTGGAGACACCCTTGCCCTGTCACTGGCTCCTGGGCCCTTGCCCCCTCAAGAGCCACCATCTTCGGGCTAGTGGGAGCGTCACAGGATAAACCCCAGCTCTAGGCCTCAGAAGGATAGGAAGGAAGGGCTGTTACCAGGCTACATCCTCCCTTCTCGGCTAGGGATCTGTCTCAGCTACTCACGGATAGTACATTCTTGATCCTTCTGCTTCCATCCTGCGCAGCACTGGAGCTCAGCAGAGGGGCTGTGGGGCAGAAAGGAGTGAGCAGAGGGGCCGCCTGGCCCTGCGGGGCAGGTCACTGTCTCAGGCTGAGATTGGGAGGCTACCTCAGTCCCACTGGGGAGGCCCAGCCAAGCTTCACCACCCTGGTGGCCTCAACTCCTCACCTCTCCTTCTCTGGCCTTTCATCTATCCACTCTGATCATCTACCACCAGACTGCCCACTCAACTCCTTTGTCAGCCCCATGACCTCTTCTCCAACTCCTCTTTACACAGAATGCCTCTAATATCACCCCCCCTCCACCATCAGATTCCCAGAAGACCCACCTGCTGGCCATGCAGACGTGCTGCCCATTGGGGTCCAACTCGGCCCCCTGGGTACCCTGAGACCATAGCAGCAGCAATGGGAGTAGCAGCCGGAGCCCCATAGTGGCCAATGAAGTGGGAGCGCTTGGGTTAATCTGACCCCCACAGCTTCCAACCCCCTCCCTACTTCCTCCCAAGGCTTTTCCTGAGGAAACTAGGCTGGAGGGGCGGGCCACTGTGAGCCACCTCCCTGAGAGGGCGGGCGGGTACTGGGAGGACCAACTTTCAAAAAATGAAAGTAGGGGCTCCGGGCCAGTGGCTCAAGCGGCTAAGGCGCCAGCCACATACACCTGGCAGGTTCGAATCCAGCCCAGGCGGCCAAACAACAATGACGGCTGCAAGCAAAAAATAGCCAGGCGTTGTGGTGGGCGCCTGTAGTCCCAGCTACTTCCGAGGAGAATCGCTTGATCCTAGGAGTTGGAGGTTGCTGTGAGCTGTAATTCCACAGCACTCTACCTAGGGTGACAGCTTGAGGCTCTGTCTCAAAAAAAAAAAGAAAAGAAAAGAGGCTCGGCGCCTGTGGCTCAGCAGGCTAAAGCACCAGCCACGTACACCTGAGCTGGCAGGTTCGAATCCAGCCCGGACCTGCCAAACGACAATGACGGCTGCAACCAAAAAATGGCTGGGCGTTGTGGCGGGCGCCTGCAGTCCCAGCTACTTGGGAGGTGGAGGCAAGAGCCCAGGAATTGGAGGTTGCTGTGAGCTGTGATTTCACTGCACTCAATGACAACAGAGTCAATTCCACAGGACTCTACCAAGGGTGACAGCTTGAAGCTCTGTCTCAAAAAAAAAAGGAAAGAAAGAGGGCCAGGCGGGGGTGGCTCAAGCCTGTAATCCTAGCATTCTGGGAAGCTGAGGCGGGTAGAATGCTTGAGCTCACAGGTTTGAGACCAGCCTGAGGAAAAAGTGAGACCCTGTCTCTACTAAAAACAGAAAAACTGAGGCAAGAGGATTGCTTGAGCCCAAGAGTTGGAGGTTGCTGTGAGCTATGATGCTACGGCACTCTACTCAGAATGATAGGTTGAGACTCTGTCTCAAAAAAAAAAAAAAAAAAAAAAGAGGGCAGATTTTCTCAGTTCTAGTCACTGATCCCCTGTGTACTTGCAATGCCTTGTGGAAGTGGCAGCTGCACCTCCTGAATGATCACTCTGGTCAGCCAGGCACCTTAGATGAGAACTGCACCCAGGCCAGCACCAGCTCTGCCATCTGCAGCTGGCTCACCTGCTGCATGAACCCCGACAGCCAGGTCTGATGGCACAGATGGCCACCATTGCTGCTGGCGTGGCTGTGGGCTCTGCAGTTGAGCACACTCCAGGTCATGCCATCACTAGGGGCTTCTGTGGAGGATGTAATGCTGAGCCCTTAAACCCTGACATTACTTACCAGGGGCCTCTCAGAAGCCAGGCGGCACAGCAGTAACAGGTTGGCCCTTCTATGAGATGAAATAGTTTTTGGGATTTGCCCAGAACCAGACTGACATAAAGCTCTGGGACGCATTCAGTGAGGTGCTGAAACAGGGCAAACTTGCAAATGGGTTATCCTAATTAAGAGGTTCAAATTGAAGAAAAGAAAAATTGCCTCTTTTTTTTTTTTTTTTGTAGAGATGGTGTCTCACTCTTGCTGAGGTTGGTTTCCAAGTCCTGAGCTCAAGTGATCCATCCGCCTCAGCTTCCCAGAGTGCTAGGATTGTAAGTGAGAGCCACTGCAACTGGCCAAAAATTCCTTCTCAAGACCAAGTTAATTTAGCATGAAAATGTAATTGATAATAAAAGTTTAAAGGGTAAAACCATCAGTTAAACCTCTCCTTTATTAAAAGCTTCCTTTCTTCAGAACTGTAATGGAAGAGGGTGTTCTTAGTATGTAAAAGTTCATTGAGATGGTAAAGGATTGGAGACAAATGTTGGTGTGGCCTCTTTAAACCAGCTGCTGTGAAATAATTTGTGAGGTAATTAGAAGTGATTTTCTTCCCCCTCCCCTGCAAAAAAAAACAAACCAATGGAAAGGAAGGTGCATGAAAGGCTGAGCGGGGGCTTAAATGGCTGGTCTTATTCTGGAGAGGGCCAGAGGACACTGCAGGTCCCAAGGCATTGGGGACAGGCAAGGAGTAGGGTGAAGGTAGGAGCCAGGTTTTCGGTTTTTTTTTTTTTTTTTGTAGAGACAGAGTCTCACTTTATCGCCCTGGGTAGAGTGCTGTGGCGTCACACTGCTCACAGCAACCTCCAGCTCTTGGGCTTAAGCGATTCTCTTGTCTCAGCCTCCCTAGTAGCTGGGACTAC
>CAUYON010066659.1:0-12851 GCA_963573935.1 Arctocebus calabarensis | reverse complement strand
GAACATTCACTGACAGAATTATGGGACTTTATGTAGTGTTCAAACATACGAGTTATAGATATCCCCAAAGGGGAAGAAGAATGCCCTCAGGGGAATGGAAACCATACTAGAGAATATTATAAATAAAAATTTCCCAAATATATCCAAAGATTCTGACCCATTCCTTTCAGAGGGATATCAGACCCCAGGTCACCTGAACTCTAACAGAGCTTCTCCAAGACACATTGTGATAAACCTGTCCAAAGTCAAGACAAAAGAAAAGATTCTTCAACCTGCCAGGAGTAAGCATCAGTTGACCTACAGGGGAAAATCCATCAGAGTGACTGCAGACTTCTCTAATGACACTTTCCAAGGAAGAAGACAATGCTCATCTACTTTAATCTACTTAAAAAGAACAATCTTTGGCCCAGAATTCTATATCCTGCTAAGTTAAGCTTTAAAATTGACAGAGAAATGAAATCATTTACTGATATACAAACATTGAGGAATTTGCCACAACAAGATCAGCTCTACAGTAAATACTTCAACCTGTTCTACACACTGACCGTCAAAATGGATCAACAGCAAATTAAGAACTCAGAAATTAAAGGACAGAACCTAACTTCCACTCTGATGCAAAAGATAAAACTAAGCAATGGACTCTTACAAAATAAGATGAATAGAACACTACCACACTTATCAATTATTTCAATAAATGTTAATGGCTTGAATTTCCCACTGAAGAGGCATAGATTGGCTAACTGGATTAAAAAACACTAGCAATCCATTTGCTTTCTGCAGGAAATAAACCTATTTTCAAAAGACAAATTAAAACTCTGAGTTAAGGGTTGGAAGATGAATGTTCAGGCAAACAGAATTCAGAAGAAAAGAGGAGTTGCAATCTTATTTTCAGATACATATGCATTTAAAGCAACTAAAGTCAAAAAAGACAAAGATGGTCACTTTATATTGGTCAAGGAAACAATACAACAAGAAGATGTTTCAATTTTGAATATTTATGCACCCAACTTAAATGCTCCCTGATTCTTAAAACAGACTTTACCCAGTCTCAGCAAAATGATATACTATAACACCATAATAACAGGGGATACTCATCCCCTGTTATTATGGTGTTATAGTATCCCCTTTAACACTCATCTTACAGAGCTGGACAGATCCTCTAAACAAAAATTAAACAGGGATATTAGAGATTTAAATGAGAATTTAGAACAACTGTGCTTGATAGACGCATATAGAACAGTCCATCCCAAAGATAAAGAATATACATTCTTCATGGAACATTCTCCAAAATTGATCATATCCTAGGACACAAAACAAACCTCAACAGAATCAAAAGAATTGGAATTTTGCCTTGTATCTTCTCAGACCACAAGGAACTATAGGTGGAACTCAACTCCAACAAAAATATTCAACCACACACAAAGGCACGGAAATTAATCAAACTTCTGTTGAACAACAGTTGAGTGTAGGAAGCAATAAAAGAGGAGGAAATCATTAACTTCCTTGAGCATAACAACAACGAAGCACAAGCTACCAAAACCTGTGGGATATAGCAAAAGGAAAATTTATCTATTTAGATACCTACATTCGAAAAACAGAAAGAGAGGGCATCAACAAACTCAGAAGCCATACTATGGAGTTGGAAAAAGAAGAACAATGTAAGCTTAAACTCAGTAGAAGAAAATAAATAGCCAAAATTAAATCAGAGATCAATGAAATTAAAAACAAAAAAATCATTCAGAAAATTAATGGAACAAGGAGTTAGTTTTTTTAAAAAATAAATAAAATAAATAAAAAATAAATAAAATAGATGAAGCTTTGGCCAGACTAACTAGAAATAGAAAAGTAAAATCTCTAGTAACCTCAATCAGACATGATAAAAGGAAAATAACAACTGATGCCACAGACATACAAGAGATTATTGCTGAATACTAGCAGAAACTCTATGCCCAGAAAGTTGACAATGTGGAGGAAATGGATCAATATTTTGAATCATACCCTCTTTCTAGACTTAGCCAGGAAGAAATAGAGCTCCCAAGCAGACCAATTTCAAGCACTGAGATCAAAGAAACAATAAAAAATCTTCCAAAGAAAGAATGCCCTGGTCTAGATGGCTTCACACCAGAATTCTATCAAACCTTCAAGGAAGAGTTTATTCCCAAACTGCAGAAATTATTCCAAAAAGTTGAGGAGGAAAGAATCTTCCCCAATACATTGTATGAAGCAAACCATCACCCTGATACCAAAAACAGGAAAAAGACCCAACTAAAAAGGAGAATTTCAGACCAATTTCACTAATGAATATAGATGCAAAAATTCTCAACAAAATCTTAGCCAATAGATTACAACCTCTCATCAAAAAAGTCATACAACATGAGCAAGTAGGTTTCATCCTAGGGATGCAAGGCTGGTTTAACATACATAAGTCCATAAACGTTATCCACTATATTAACAGAAGCAAAAACAAAGACCATAAGATCCTCTCCATAGATGCAGAAAAAGCATTCAATAAAATCCAGAATCATGCTCTAATTAGAACACTGAACAGAATAGGCATATGTGGCACATTTCTGAAACTGATTGAAGCTATCTATGACAAACCCATATGTAACATTTTACTGAATGGAGTAAAACTGAAAGCCCTTCCCCTCAGAACTGGAACCAGAAAACGTTGTCCTCTGTCACCACTGCTTTTGAACATAGTGCTGGAAGTTCTAGCCAATACAATTAGGGACAGGAAATAAAGGGCATCCAAATGGGAGCAGAAGAGGTCAAACTCTCCCTCTTTTCTGATGATATAATCTTGTATTTAGAGAACCCCAAAGACTTAACCATAAGACTCCTGAAGTCTTCAAAAAATATAGTAATGTCTCAGGATATAAAATCGATGTCCACAAGTCAGTACCCTTTGTATACGCCAATAACAGCCAAGATGGGAGGCTAATTAAGAACACAACTCCCTTCACCATCACTTCAAAGAAAATGAAATACCAAGGAATATACCTAACAAAAGAGGTGAAGGACCTCTATAAAGAAAATTATGAAATCCTAAGAAAAGAAACAGCAGAGGATATTAACAAATGGAAGAACATACCATGCTCATGCCTGGGAAGAATGAACATTTTTAAAATGTCTATAATTCCCAAAGCAATCAACCAATTCAATGCCATCCCTATTAAAATACTAACATCATATTTTCAAGATTTGGAAAAAATAATTCCGTGTTTTATATGGAACAACAACAACAACAGCAACAAAAGCCATATAACTGAAGCAGTTCTTAGTAATAAACACAAAGTCGGGGGCAATAGCATACCAGATTCTAAGCTATACTACAAAGCCATAGAGGTCAAGACAGCACAGTACTGGTACAAAAATAGAGATATAGACATTTGGAATCAAATAGAAAAACAGGAAATGAAACTAACATCTTGCAACCACCTAATATTTGCTAAAACAAACAAGAACATATCTTGGGGGAAATACTCCCTATTCAATAAATGCTGCTGGGAGAACTGGATATCCACTTGTAAAATACTGAAACTGGACCCACATCTTTCTCCACTCACAAAAATTGATTCAAGATGGATAAAGGACTTAAATTTAAGGCATGACACAATAAAAAATCCTCAAAGAAAGCATAGGAAAAATACTGGAAGATATTGGCCTGGGGAAAGACTTCATGAAGAAGACTGCCATGGGAATTGCAACAACAACAAAAATAAACAAATGGGACTTAATTAAACTGAAAAGCTTCTGTATAGCTAAGGAGACAACACACCAAAGCAAATAGACAACCTACCCAATGGGAAAGGATATTTGCATATTTTGAATCAGAAAAAGCTTGGTAACTAGGATCTATAGAGAATTCAAATTAATCCACATGAAAAAAGCCAACAAACCCATGTATCAATGGGCAAGAGATATGAATAGAACCTTCTCTAAAGAAGACAGACGAATAACTAACAAAGTTATGAAAAAATATTCATCTTTCCTCATTATTAGAGAAATGCAAATCAAAACCACCCTGAAATACCATCTAACCCCAGTGAGAATGGCCCACATCACAAAATCTCAAAAACTGCAGATGCTGGCATGGACGTGAAAAGAAGGGAACACTTTTACACTGCTGGTGGGACTGTAAACTATTACAATCTTTTTGGAAGGAAGTATGGAAAATACTCAAAGAACTCAAGCTACTCCTCCCATTTGATCCTGCAATCTCATTACTGGGCATCTACCCAGAAGGAAAAAAGTCCTTTTATCATAAGGACACTTTCACTAGACTATTTATTGCAGCTCAATTTACAATCGCCAAAATGTGGAAACAGCCTAAATGCTCCCCAACCCAGGAATGGCTTAACAAGCTATGATATATGTACACCATGGACCATAAAAATAAAATGGAGACTTTACATCCTTTGTATTAACCTGGATGGAAGTGGAACACCTTATTCTTAGTAAAGCATCACAAGAATGGAGAAGCATGAATCCTATGTACTCAAGTTTGATATGAGGACAATTAATGAAAATTAAGGACACGGTGGGGGTGGTGGAAGGGGAGAACAGAGAGAGAAAACAGAAGGGAAGGGTAGGGGAAAGGAAGAGCAGAGAGAGGGAAGGAGGGAGGGGGATGGGGTCTTGGTGTATGACATTCATTTTGGGGGCAAGCCACGATTATAAGAGGAACTGTACCTAACAAATGCAATCAGTGTAATCTGGTTTCTTGAACACTCAAACAAACACCAGCAATAAACTTAAAAAAAAATTGTTAAAGGAAAAAAAACAGTATGGAGAACTCAAAGAACTAAAAGTAGATCTACTATTTGATTCAAAAACTAAACTACTAGACTGTTGTTCTTTCTCCCTCCTCTCTCTCTCTCTCTGACACACATACACACACACAAAAAATATAGTGTGGTGTATAGCTTTGGACATTTTAAATCCAATATTTGAAAGCATAATTTTGTCTAAAATAATTAAAGTTTTCTTGTTATGATGAAATAATAGACACTTACCACAATTTGCTTAATCTATTTTTAACATTTCCATTGTCTTAGCATTTATTAATTTATAACTACTACTAAACTGAACATTTTTTAATCATACTGTATTTATTTCTAATCACTAAGAGAGATTTCTAGAAGTCTAGTGAGTCAGTGCTAGATTAACTGTGAAAGATGCAAAAGGTTCAGGTAAAATTTAAGCCTATAATTTGAAATTGAACATATAGATTTTAAATGAATTCTTTAAAGATACTGAGGAATGTATTCCCCATCCCCTGGTAATCTTTCCTCTTCTTTTTCTCTTTGCACCTAACTCCTACCTAGGTCTCAACAATGGTGGCTGTTCATTGCCTGTAATAACTTGCTGCCATCATGCCTGTGTGATGAACTGTGGGGGCTTAGCAGACCTTCACACTGAAGCATAATGGGACTTGCCACCGAGCCAAGGGCAGGGATTAAGGGTTGCCTCCTTGGGTGGTAATGCTTTATCTCAATGAAAACACCCTAATAATCACCAAGTCATCATGTTCTACAAATATACAAAAACTTATAACTCCCCAGATAATCACAATGTATGGTACTATTTCTCTTACTTTTATATGTAATTGGAATTGGATTTGATGAAATCTTGCCTTAATTTCAAAGTCACAATTTAATTCATAGACTGGCAGAGATGTCCAATCTTTTGACTTCTTTGTGCCACATTGGAAGAAGAAAAGTTGTTGTGGACCACACATTCAATACACAAACATTGATGAAAGCTGATAAGCAAAAAACAGTTACATGCATAATTTTCATAATATCTGCCACCTCAGAGAAGCAAAAAGTCCTCACATAATCTGTACATAGTCCACAGGCTGCAAGGTGGACTCTCCCATGAGAGGAATTTGGATAATATTTTTCTGGATGCTGTTTATATTCTTCATGAGAAAGACATAGTAGGTATCCAGAAATTAAAAAAGGCAGCATAGCTGCTCACCTGTGAATAAAAGCTAAGTGCCATCTGAAAAAAAAATAACTAATAAATCATCAATGAAATGAGCATTGTCTTTTTGCACACAAAATGAACTTGATCTTTTTTTTTTTATTTTCAAGGAAATATATCCAGTTAAAGAACATTGAGCACAGAAATATCCACAGCATCCAACTTTCTAAAAAATGTGTTTATTATTATCCTCCCAGGACCACTGCCTGAGTCAATGGAAGGGTGGTTTTGCTGTCTTTTTGCCTTATCTCTCCCAACTTAATATCCCCATTTTGAATAGACTTCAGTGCCCACTGCAAAGAATACAAATATGCTTGCTATTCTGGGACATAAAACTGCAGTTTACTACATTCCCCTATTCTCACTGTCCCAGTGGAGTATATCTCAAATGAAGCTTTTCAACAAAGCATCAATTTATAATAGTAGAAAAACAGCCTGGACTATAGCCATCTTCCAACTACTAATAAAGTGTTTCTTTCCCTAATTTGAATCAAGGTAATGAGGGGCAGCTTTGCAATGGAGGTTAACTTCATTTTTAATGAATGAGTTCAGGGGAACACTCACTTCTGGATAGTTGAATTAAAGCAAGGGACTTTTTTATTACATTGAAATCATAGTGTTCTTTCGGTCTTTATCATTGTGAACTCTTGGTTATTTAATCATTACTTGCTACAGATGCTCTATAGCACTGAAGAATAGAAGGGGAATGAGAAAGAGGCCTTAGACCAAGGAAATGATTCCAAAGGAATAGAACATGTATCTGTGTAATCATCTTTACATTAGTCTTTCAACACAGTTTTTTAATTTTGTCCTGTATCCAACATATACTTGCTTATTTGATACAGATAGATATACATACAGACATAGACATAGAATGTTCCCAAAATATAATGCAAGGTAATAGGCCTTGGAAATATACTATTAAAAAAATTGAAAAAAAACATAATGAAATTTACATACTGGAAAGTAACAAATCTTATCAGCCAGGAGTAATTCCTTAAATAATCATTTTATAATTTCCCTGCAATTAAAAATAAAATAGGTGTAATGAAAGTGGATGGTGGGGAGTTGAGGACCAATCAGGGGAATATTTACTTGAAGAATTAAAGTTGGAAATGAGCTTTGAAAGATGCATACTTAAATAAGTATGACAGTCAAAGGGATAGGATCGCACAGACTCTAAAAAAATGTGGACATCTCCCAAAATTAAAAGAAAGAGATTGACAGAAATAATATAGCAAGGTAGATAGAAGCTACAATGGACACATTCTAAATATGTTCTAGATGCTTATTCTCAGATTAATGAAAAGGCAAGGAGAGAAAAATAGGTTGAAATTCATCCCTGAATTTCTCACTAGAGATATTTCAAGGATAGAAATAATATTGCTTCCTGAATCTCATGAGGATTCTTGATTACCTGTTTCAGAACCCTAAGCCAGCATTAAAAACAAGATAGATATAGGAAATCCATTAACTTAACTAACCAAAAGTTTGGAAGAACAGCAGTAGAATTAGCTTCATGGTTGAGTGGAACACAATATTACAATACATTCAATCATCCTTCCCTTCAACATTTATCACTGATTCTCTCAAACTGTTTATTTGGTATTTCCTGTTAGGTATCTGGGGTTTCTTCACACCATAAGAGACTCAGCTACAGACATTTCTTTATTTCTAAATCAGAAAGCCAGTAGGCATTAGTAGCTTTTCTCTGCCACTTTTAATTTAGTATGCCCCAGGAAGGAATTCCTGTTATCTTTGCTTATTGCCTGAGTTGCATGCCCATGATGAGAAGTGTAAAATGTCCACCCAAGAAGGAGAGTGATCAAACAAGCCTGCTGGATGATTCACTGTATACCTTAAAAAGTAAAGTCATCATAGTTTGTACTCACCAGCATGAAATTGGTAAATATCAGAAGAATATCACATTGGAGGGTTGAGTGAAGAAAGTAAATTCCAGGAACCATAAATTTTAGACAACTATAAATATTTAATTGGATGAAATCTGAACAATAAATTATAACTTTGGAGTGAGTAATATGTGGGTGACAACTGCAGCAGTGGATATATAATAGAAAATATAGGAACAGAGCATAAAGAGAAAATAATACAGTGAAGATGAACCTTCAAGTACCACTGGAATCTTGCCAACAAGACTAAGGCACTGGAGTGAGAAAATATAAAGAAAGCTAGAAACTAAAGGGAAAATGTGTTTGAAATAGAAAGTTGTATACATAATTGAATGCTGTTAATGATTATATAAAGTAACACTAAAAGATATTTCCTAGATTCAGTGAGATGAATGCAATTTTGGCAATAACGAATATCATTTTGATGGAGGAATGCTAGTGGAAAAGCCTGCCAGGAAAATGGAGAAAGTGAGAGTGAACAATGCTACCAACATTCAGAGTTGGGCTTTATTGGGGTCAGAAGTTTTCTGTGAATTTTGTAGTATAGGTGGGTATGGGTGTGCGTGTTTAAGATAGAACAAATGATCACACTAAATTGTTTGTGAGTCTATATTTGTTATTCACTTAAAAGTTTATATTAACAATGCCAGTGGGGAAAAGTACAAGACAAGAAGCTGGAAGAATATGTAACAAATACATAAAGAGGAGAAAAAATAAAAATGGATAATTTCCCCTTTCTAAACTTCAAATAAACATGTATGTCAATACCATAAAGTTTGGCCTGTAAATATTATGTATCATCTTGCTTTTGTCAACCTCATATTCTCAGTGATTTTCTTCCCATATCAAGTTCTTTATTACAATGCTCGTTTGAGCATTTATTAGGATGCACGGAGGGACACAACATTCCATAATCCTCTGGAATCCACCTGCCGCCCAGTGCTGGATATCCCAGTCGTCTGGTTTTGATGGACCTTGCCTTTGCGACTTTGTTCTCAACCTTTTCTTAGGTCCAAGCACCTAAATGTGTAATCAAAGAAAATCTAGACTTCCATAAAACACTACATAACATACAATAAAGCCCTCAAAAGAAGTTTGTCTGCGATCTTAAGTAGCTGCTTCAGTTCCTCACAATGCTCAGAAACTGGGTATTGAAACCTTCCAGATGGTGGGGACATCTCGGACCAAACCAAATCTGCTTGCATATCTGCAGACTTCTACCCCCTCCTCCAGAGGGTACAACTGATGGGAAATTCTCCATATTGTCACTCTTGGCAGTACAGGGTATAGGAAGCAAGAAATCCATATTATCATTCCTAAGGTAAGGATTAGTTGAGGTGAAAGATATGGTGAAAGACGGTGAGGGGGGGAGGTGGCAGATTGTTTTTGGGTGAAAAGCAAAAGGTTGTGCAATCACCAATGATCAACACTTCAAAAAATATACCAGCACTAGAATTTTAGACGAGAAGTGAGTGAAGAATAAAGAAATAATTTTTTTAAAGTTTGGAATGACCAGAGAAAGCTTTGAATACCTTTTCAACATAAATTCTCACTGCTCTCTATATTGGACAAAAAGCATGTTAAAAAGGCTATTCAAGAAGATTTGACTGAGAAGTGGAACCATACCTTATGATTGGGGTATGGGGTTTATTATAGAGATTTTGTCTTACTTAATGATTGGAGCTGTTTGGACAGCTGTTTCTTCTGCATAAGGCACAAAGCAGGCTGGTTGGAAGGAAAAAATGATCATGAAACAGGGGAGAGCAGGGATAATGTGAGCCTAAGTCTATTTCTTTCTTTCCTTCCTTCCTTCCTTCCTTCCTTCCTTCCTTCCTTCCTTCCTTCCTTCCTTCCTTCCTTCCTTCCTTCCTTTCTTTCTTTCTTTCTTTATTTTTTGCAATTTTTGGCCGGGGCTGAGTTTGAACCTGCCACCTTTGGCATATGGAGCTGACGCTCTACTTTGAGCCACAGGTGCCGCCCCAAACCCCTTTTGTTTTCATGTGCCAGTTTCTACAAAGTTTTCCCCTGGGATTTTTATTGGGATTATATTCAGTGTGTAAATATATAAATATATGTATGCAGAATCAACATCATAAAGACATTGAATATATCAACCTGCAAAATGTATCTCCCTTAGTTTGGGATTTTATTTTTTCAGTAACACACAGTTACACATACTTTGTTGTTTTATATGCACAGATCAAAATATCATTTGTCAGCATTACGTTAAGATTTTATGTGTGTATATATATATATATATTAACATTATACATACATTGTTTTTATTTTAATTTCTGATTTTTGTGTTTGTATTTACACATTTAAGTATTCTTGCAGTTTTTTTTTTTTTTTTTTTTTTGGCTGGGGCTGGGTTTGAACCCACCACCTCCGGCATATGGAGCCAGCGCCCTACTCACTGAGCCATAGGTGCTGCCCTACATTCAAGTATTCTTTATATGAATTCTATATCCTACAACTTCGCTAAAGTCACTGGTTTGTTCTAATAGACTATTTGATAGACTCCATCTTAGTTTTTACAAAGATAATTTATTCTTAGATTATAGACAGATTTTTTTTTTATTCCTTGTCATTATGAATTCCATAGACTTCTTTTTATTGATTTATATTGCTGGCAAGAACTTCCAAAGAAATGTTTAAAAGAAGTGGTAAAAGAAAAAAAGTTTGCTTTGCTCTTTGTTTTATAGGTATATTAGCCTTTTAACATATGATACAATGCATATGTAGGTTTTATTTTAAAAAATCCTTTTTAGCCTTTGTGAAATTAAAGAAATTTCCCTCTAATCCTGTGTTTTATCAAAAATAAAATTATAATCAAGAATAAAATTTGTATTTTGAAATTAGTATTTTTGTGTCTATTGAAATGACTGTATGGTTTTCTAAATTTTAAATTTTTATTGATTTTTGAAACAATATGTAGTTCTGCATTTTTTTTGTATCTATATTTATAAGACATATTCTTATTATGAGAGGTATATTTTCATTTTGCTATGAAAGTTTTTGTCTTAATATGATATCGTGAGAATGCTAGGGCATAGAATTCAGTAAGATGTATAACATGCTCATTTTCTCTATGTGCATTACAGTTATAAACAGTTACTTTCCTTTAAGTGCAGCTTTAGATAAGTTTCACAATATCTGATGTTATGTTTAAGTTTTGAGTCATGTAGGAGACATACAGATGTGTCTTTCCTTATAACCAGTTAACATTCTGGAACTTTTCATGAAAGTGTTTAGAGCATTTCTTTTTAATGTGAATACTGATACTATTAAATTAATCGTCTTGCTCCTTGTTTTCATATTTCCCAAACTACCCATAGTTTGCTCTTGTTTTCTGCCATCTTTGGATTAATACCTTATGTTTTATTTCATTGGCCTTCACTTTTTGGCCTATTTGTTATTGTTTATTTTTATTTTTTCTGGGTATAAAATGTAGATCCTTTTCATCAGTACAGAAAAGATTTTACCTTGTACTTATTTTTGTTTGCATGTATTTTAATATTTGATCTTTAGAATGCTTCTAATTTTATCACAAATGTTAAGTATTTTGATTATGATGTGCTTTGCCAAGTATAGTGTACTTCATTTGTTTTTCAAGTTCGCTGAGCTTCCTGGATCCGTGAGTTTATATGTTTTCTCAAACACAGGAAATATTGGTCACTGTCTCTTCAATATGCTTTTCCTTACCTTCTCGTTCTTCAAGGAATTTATTATTATATTAGGTCCCTAAAAGTGGTAACACTATTTGGTGGTACCTTATTTTTTTTTTTTTTCTGTTTCCCCTTTAGCATTTTGAATTGATCACTTTCACCTTCATTTTCAGGTTCATTTATTTTTTCTGCAATATATAATCTGCTTTAATTTCTTCAAAAGTATTTTTCCATCTTACACTTTACAACATTTTTTAGAGATTAAGATAATCTGTGTATATCGTCTGTGTATATACATGCTTTAAACCTGTGTCTCTCTAACATGCTCTGTCTTATAAAACATATACATAATAACTAAGTTAACTGATTACATATTATTGTCAGCTATTTCTAGGAACTATGTCATTTATGGATTGCTTTTAGTTTAAAAATTTTTCTTTGCATTCCCATTTTCCTGCTTCTTTGCATGACTAATTTTGATTTGGTTACAGACATTGTGACCTTTATCATGTTTAAAATTGAATAGCTTTGCATTTTTATGAATATGTTTGAGCTTTTATTTTACTCATTTGGATTTTATATTCGTTTATTTGTATACTCATTTATTTTTGAGATAGGGTTTCACTTGGTTGCCTGGGACAGAGTACAGCAGCTTCATCATAGCCCACTGTCCTTGAATTCCTCAGGCAATCCTCCTACTTTAGCCTCCCAAATAGTTGGCACTATAGGGGTGTGCCACCTGCCCAGACTAGTTTTTTTTAAAGTTATTTTCACTTTCTTCTTTTATTTTATTTTTCTTTCTTTCTTTTTTTAATTGAATCATAGCTGCTGTGTACATTAGTTCAATCATGGGGTACAGTGTGCGGGCTTCATATACAATCTGAGATATTTTCATCAACCTGATTGACATAACATTCATGAGATTTTTCTCATTTACTATGTGAAAACATTTTTGATCTGCATTTAGAAGTTTTCTCCTGACCCTTCAAATATGCACCACAAGTGTGATCTCACCCTTTATCCTCTCTTCCCCCCACCTTCTCCCTCCCCTTCCCTCCCTCTCCCCTTTCTCCATCTTCTTGTGCAATAATTGGGTTGTAGCCTTCACCTGAAAGATATAAATTTGCTTCATATTAGGGCTGTATACATTGGATACTTTTTCTTCCATTCGAGAGATACTTTGCTAAGGAGAACGAACATGTTCTTCTTTTATTTTTAATTGTTATGGCTACATAATAGTTGTATATATTTATGAGTCATATATGACGTTTTGATACAGGTA
>CAUYON010066658.1:0-27794 GCA_963573935.1 Arctocebus calabarensis | reverse complement strand
TTTTTTTTTTTTTTTTTTTTTTTTTTTTTTTTTTAAGTAAAAACCCATAAAGACAGTTTTAAAACCAAGGTAGGAAAAAAAAAAACTCAACAAAGTAATAAAAAAATAAGGTTATGAATAATTTTTTTAATAATTTCCGATCAATTAAAATTTTTTTTTTTTTTTTTTTTTTTTTTTACTTAAGACAGCTTCAGTCAGGTTTTCTACCACTTGAGGCTAAAAGAATCCTGCACATAGTTATTCACTGCATAAGTTATCTATTAGTAGTTTTCTTAATGGCTTCTTTAGGTGCTGAGTAATTCTGTAGTTGTGCTTATACATAGTGTGTTTCTACACCACATACATTTTGCTTGAGGTTGATCTACTGGTTGGATTTTAAATTCTTTGATGAAAGGATTAGTTTATTCCTGTTACACATGCTTTTCATCCTCATTACAGTATCTGTATCTGTGCTATCCAGTACAGTAGGCCCTAACCTTATGTTGGTGAACATTTGAAACATGGCTAATCCCAATTGAGAGATAAGTATAAAATATATACTGAATTTCAAAGACCTAGTATGAAAAAAGAATGTAAGGTATTTGAATAATGTTGATTCATGTTGAGATGATGACAATTTTGGATATATCAGAGTAAATAAATTCGTTAATATAATGTTTCTTTTTTCTTAATGTAGCTACTGGAACATGTAAATTATATATGCTTCATAATATTTCTATTTGTGTCATTTGTTAATTAACGTCTTTGTACTATGCTAAGCTCTATGAGCTCTTCAGAGTAACCTTATCCTCTTGCACAGTGTCTGGCATGCAGCATATAATCAACAGATAGTTGTTGCATGAGTTGTGAATTCTGTGGTGCTTATTTTTTGTACCTGTTAAGGGCCATGCTAGTTAACTGATAGGGGAAAACAAGATAAGGTGTTTTTTAAAAACACATTATGTTTTTCTCTTAGGTTTTCATCTAGGCTGTTACCATAGAAACAATCACCAAAAGATTGTCAGGGATGCTGAATATTTTGGGGGGTGATCTTTGCTGAGTTTGTTAACCAAGACCCACAAGCTTAAACATTTAGATATGTTTATTGAGTTTTAGATCCTAAGTGTAAAAATTGAATCTAAGGGAAAGTTACTTTATTCCTATACTCTTTTGAAGTTCTTTCTTTCTGTTATAATAGTTTGCAGGAAAGCAAAAGAGTTTCAAAGTATAGGTGCTCTCCGTTTCTACCAGATATCTTTGTTGTTATTTTTGTTTATATTGTCTATTATTTTTTTGCCTAACCACTGCTTTTTAAATATAGATTGCTAATGGACCTTTACTTTGTTAGGACATAAATTATATTGTTTGTAACATAATTGAACAGTTCATTTTTTACTAGAATCCTAAGTTTAGATTGCTTTGAGGATGTTAGTAGGGAGGGACAGAGGCAGTTATATCCAAAATTATTTCTATAACCCAGAGCCAGCCAGGCTCACACCTGTAATCCTAGCATTCTGCGATCACATGAGTTGGATGTGATCACATGAACTTAGGAGTTCCAGACCAGCCTAAACAAGAGAGAGACCCTGTCTCTATTAAAGATATTAAAAAAGAAAAAACTAGCAAGGCATTATTACTGGGAGGCTGAAGCAAGAGGATCTCTTGAGCCGAAGAGTTTGAGGTTGCTGTGAGCTATGATATCACGAGCTATGATGTCACAGCACTCTACCCAGAGTGACAGAGTGAGACTGTCTCAAAAAAAAAAAAAAAAAAGTTTATATACACATACATATATATCCAGAGCCAATGGCAAGAAAAAACAAGTATGAGTCTAGATCTTTAGGCTTTCTATGACAGTGTTGTTCCAATGAGGAAACATAAAATCTCCTTTTGATATCTGTTTCTTAAAACCCTAGGAGGAAAGCTTTAAACCTGGTTAAACATGAAGGTCGCAATTCAGAGCTTTGTAAAAATTTTGTGTCCTATGACAGATACAAGTGAATGTTTTCTAAGAAGCTTTGAGAAAGATTGATGGAAAGTTCAAAATTTGAGGTACTGTTCAAGTTTTATGTTTATTCAAATTGATCTAGGTATCTGAACATAGAAGCACAAAATTATTTGAACTTTATAGATATAGAAAGTAATGCCAATTTTGAAGGCTCCCATTTTATTACAATAGAAGTAAGAAATGAAAACACAAAATTGTGAGAATTTTGTGTGAGACTAAGAAATGAGGTCCATTTAGCATTTTGGCCCTTATTAAATCGCAATATGTGTTTTCTTTTAGAAATTAGCCTCCCTGATGCTGATAACAGAAGATGAAGAATTTCCTCATTTCTCTATTATATACACATATATTTTTAATTTCCGATTGATGTGAGAGTACAAATGTTTAGGTTACATTGTTTTCATTTCTAAGGTAAAGTTCAAGTTGAGTTGAGCCCTTCATCCAGGGGGTATGCTGAACACCCTCACTTTATGCACATTAGATGAGAACCCGCCAATCACCACCACCCCACCCACACACCCTATCCTTACCCCCCCACCCCCATGCCCACACTCTCCCCTCTCCCTGGCTAGACTATACTTATGTTTTTCTTTTGTGTGGGCTTGTAGTTTTTATCTAGTACATGTTTACTATATATTATGTACTTAAGTACATATACTTTAGAAATTATAGTCCTGGAATCAGACTGCCTGATATGAATCATGTATCAATTACAAGCTTTGGTTTTTGGCAAGTTACTTAATCATTCTCAATTTCCCCATTTTTCAAATGGGGAGGAAGGTGAGAATACTGTCCAACTCAGGGTTATTACAAAGATTAAATCTGTTATTTCTCCATGTCAATTAATACCATGCATGACACATAATAATCACTCAATAAATGTTAGCTGTTATAATTTGCCAAATCCATTCCTGTATATAACTTTATGACATCAGTCATACCCCTTTTATCTAACAGTAAAAATCCTTATCTGTCCTCATCCCATGTTCTTGTCTTTAAACCAGCTGTTCTCTGGCTACAATGTGTTTTTCTTTAGGTAACTGGACATTGATACTTAAGCCAGATATGGGCCATAGTATTGACCATGTGGTTGTCTGTCCTGTCCTTTTTGTTAAACAGTGGTGAGACATTTCTTCCACCTTCTAGAAGTGATGTGCTGGAATTCATGAACTGGAAGAAGCTTTACTGAATGTCTAGCTCAGAACATTTACAGAGTAAAATAATAAACGGACTATTAAATTTTGTCTTTTTGAAGTTGCCAGGAAATTCTTGTGTATGTGTTTATGAGAAATAGCTCTTGGATTATAGGGAATGGAGTTATATTTTGATGGGAAATAACAAGGAAAGTTTGTTATAGCTCTTTTTTTATTGATATACGTGTGCTGGTTTTGGTAGTCAACCACCTTTTCCCTCACTCTTTCTTTAAAAATTTTATATCCTGAAGTGTTTAAATCCATTCCTCTGACTGTTCCTAGTTGTTACCTTAGTTCAAGCTTCTCATTATCATGCACCATAGCCATTGCAGTAACTTCCTGTTTGTTTTATTTCATTATTGCTGTACCCCCCCCTTTCCATGCCATTCCCTGACATGTAGGAATGTAGTAGATCTAGTCACATCATTTCTCAACTTAGTCCAGCCATCAGACTCTCTGCCATCTACCCCCTCAGATGCTGACACCCACACATGGTGCTCAATTGTTCCCAAAATACTTTACATTTTTTAAGGTATTGTCCCTTGTCCCCCCATAACTGCCCATTAAGAGTTCCCCTGTTGTTTCTCAGTCATTGCACTCTTCAAAAAAACTTTTCTAAATTACTGCAATAGAAATTACTTTACATGTCCATGTGAGGGTTTAAAAAAATTACTGTTTTCCCCCTATACTATCAAAGCATCAATTTTTTCCCTTTTATTCCACAATGTCTGCCTCTCCTTTGTATCATAGCAATGCTTGTAAGCTGCCGTCTTTCTCAAAAGTAGTGACCTGATTGAGTATCTTTTAAATTAGGAAATTAGGAAGATGTGGGTTCAGTGATGTTTGCTATCTGTGAAAGGACAGGTTGATTTTTAATAATCATGGGACTTAGAGGTTTTTTCCTCTAGTAGTCATCTAATAAAAGACAAAGAAGTTTATGATTGAAGCTATTAAACACAGGGAGGCTGAGAGAAACACTATTTTGGGGGGGAAATGTCTATATTTAGGAGAGGAAGGTAACCTTCAAAGAAACACTCTCTGTTGGGGACTTATATGTGGACATAGAAGGCCCTGTCTATTTACATAGAAGCCTCTGTCTATATGGTATGACATTGGGGATACACTGAGAAAGTCTCCTTGTTAAGTTGGCTCCATTCAAATATATTTCCTTGGCAGGATTTTTAATTAAAGATTTATTCCTTTAATGTTTAGCTTTGTCTCCTGTCATATAGATGTTCTTAATACAAGTTAGTATATTAATTTTCATAAGTCACTTGTAGATCTCTTGACTGAGATTTATTTTCTTAGAGATTTTGCTAGAGAAAGGAAATAAAGATGAGTAAAAGAAGAAAATGTAGTGTTAAAATGGAGGAAGGAAAGAATATTAAAAAAGGGAGACAAGATTAAGAAAGTAAAATTCATGAAATAGAATTAACCCAGGACTGGCCCTATTTGTAAATGTCATGTACTTCTATGAGATCCTTTCCTTATTACTACCTTTTCTGTTAGAATTTGTTTTAGGAATAAAGGTGATTTAGCTTCTAGAAAGCCTACAGTGATAAACGAAGCATCTGTAAACTCTGGGCACTTTTCTAATTATGTAGATTAAAAGGCATCCACACACTTTCTAAATAAAACAATTATATGTCATACTTAATTGAAACTATTTACTTTTTTAATTTTTTTTTTTTTTTTTTGTAGAGACAGAGTCTTATTTTATTGCCCTAGGTAGAGTGCCGTGGCATCACACAGCTCACAGCAACCTTCAACTCCTGGCCTTAGGCGATTCTCTTGCCTCAGCCTCCTGAGTAGCTGGGACTATAGGTGTCCACTACAATGCTTGGCTATTTTTTGGTTGCAATTTGGCTGGCCGGAGTTTGAACCCGCCACCCTTGGTATATGGGGCCAGTGCCCTACCCACTAAGCCACGGGTGCCGCCCTGAAACTATTTACTTTTATGGTATGGTAGATTTCTCAAATCTTTAAGATTGTTCTCTGTGCCAGAGGTTTTTGTTTGCTTGCTTTTTTATAGGCACATGTTTTCTGCTTTCCACCTTCAATGAAATGAGTTAAAATGAAGAGAGCATATATTGGAAATGTTTTGTCTACGATGAACCACAGATAGAACTGCACTTTGTTTTGTTTTTTCCAGTGTTGATCAAACCTTTTAGGTTTCTTTCTTTTTTTTTTTTTTTTTGCAGTTTTTGGTTGGCGCTGGGTTTGAACCCACTACCTCCGACATATGAGGCCGGCGCCCTACTCACTGAGTCACAGGCACCACCCCCCTTTTCGGTTTCTTAAACTATAATGAAATACACTGGTTGAAAGTGAGATTGAAATCTGTTTAAATTATAGAATTCTGGGTAGGCACTCAATGTTTTTTCGGCCTGGTACAGAGCCTAGCGCATATTAGGCACTCAATAAATATTTGTTGGATGCATTTTATTGACTACAATATAGTATTAGTGGCAATGAAATGTCAGATACATTCAGAAACGATACCCTGAGATAATATTTTGAAAAAACTTAAATTTCTCATATGCCAGAAATCTCCTTATTTTTGTTATGGGTAGAATTACATAACTTGGAATAAAATAGGTAGCCACTATTTTAACACCTTTACATTTCAAAAACAAGTTTTCCTATGCTTAACAGAAGCTCTGTTTGATAGTTACATATTCATTTACTTATTTGTTTATTGTTATAGAAGTAGTTAGACAAAATAATGTGAAATGTGGGAATTGTGGTGACGGTGTGGCCTTTGGTGGTAAGCTGATTGGGATGGAAGCTAGATGAACTAGGTAGTCCAAGAACATCAACAACAGATAGTTGCAGTTAATATCTGAGATATCTAGAGGCTAAAAAGTTAATGATTAGAGTATGAGATCATAAGGGAGTAGGACAACTGGGCTTAATTATTTTGAGTTGGTCAAATAAGTTCTCTTGACTATTGGGCTCTTTCTTGGGATGCAGAGGATCAGCACAGGACCATTCAATCTCAGGGACAGCTTCACAGTTCCATGGGCTTATATGTCCCATTCAGTAAATAAAACTGAGTAAACTCTTTTTATACTAATCTTAAGTATTTGGCTTAATTCTGCGCTTGATCTTAGCCAAAAGGCCGAGAAGCAATTTTGGCTTAATTCTGAACTTTCTTAAGAATCCTAACAGCTCTCTTAGCTCCTTTTCTACCAGAAGTTAATGGACTCAGTTATACTGTGTATAACTTTCATATCTTTTTCATTTCTTTAACTATGAAATTTGATATTAGTAGTTGGAGGCATTTGTGAATTATTTTAGCTACTAAAACTGACTCATCTACCGTTTTTGGTTATTAAGTATATGCTATAGCTAATATTTTCTGTTTACTATTGTGTAGCTAATAACATTTTATCTACTTTAAAAATAGTATACATGTCCTTAGTAGAATTGTCCTAAGCCTGACTGTGAGTTATATAATTAAGTATTATTTTATAGGTTGTATACTTTATTGCTGTCATGTATACATACGTACATACATAGTCACTTTCCGTGTGCAGTTTTGTACTTCTCCAACCACAGCAAAGTGTTTGGGTAGGAAGGCATAGTCAGCATCCAGAAGAGAAATAAGCATATGGTATCGAGCAGTTTATTTCAGATGTTAGCATATGCCTCATAACAAGAAATACTGTAAATATAAAGTAGTTAGTAATATAAAGTAATTGTTTATGTTAATCCATTGTTTGATTTCTTTCTTAAAAAAATCACAATTTTTAAATTTCTATATTTCTTAAGTAAAAACTTAGACAATAAAGACCCTTTTCATAGTTCCTAAACTAACTTTCCTACTGGCACAAAGCCTATACACAGGGTTAAGAGTGAAGAACCATTGTGTTTGGTTCGTTAAGGGAAATGATACCAGGCTTGGGTAATTATAGTACAGTGTTTTGAATTATTTTGTACCACAAGTATCTTATGTTGAACATGTTATTTGTAGTTTATGCCTATTTATTTAGAGATAGGACCTCCTTCTGTCACCTAGGCTGTGGTGCGATCGTAGCTCTTTGTAACCTTAAGCAATCCTTGGCCTCCCAAATTGCTGGTATTGCAGGCATGAGCTACCATGCACAGGTTTATACCAAATTATAATTTTCTTCTAAAAATGTTAAAGTTTTTTTTTTTTTGTCTGTAATAGTTCATAGATTAGTTAGGATTAAATCAGTTATTTAGTTTGTATTAACATTTTTCTCCTGGGACACGTTCTCATTTCAGTCCAGTAAGCAACAAATATTTTAAGGCAAAAAATGCTACTCAGTTCTTAATAAATGGAGAAATTTAAAGAAAGATGCACAATTGTATAAAATTTTGGTTTTTAAAAAATAATTATACATTTTAAGATGTGTTTTTTAAATACAACTATTAGATTTCTTTAGGGGGGTTTATTTAGGGCTGAGATACAGAAACAGCTAAGATTGTGAAACGTCTTGTTTCTTTGATTGTTCCTGTCTGAAGATCTCTGAAGTCCAATATTTAAGGAGGAGTTCAAGAATTGCCAGTATTTAAGAAACCTAACAAAAATTTACATCTTATTTTTAAGAAGAGTAGATATTCTATAGGGAAATTTTAAGAAATAACCTTATTCTACAGTATAATAGAAAGATATTTGCATCTCCTTCAATAATTTCTCTCTATGTATCATGTCTGAAAGTGGCTGACCATTGCAAACTAACCTATAAGTTTGTGAAGTGCAAAATGTTACAAAAGTAAGTTGAGATGAATGGTGATGAGGAAAGGGCAGATATCATTAAGGGACATACAGAGTGTTCATAAATTTAAATTGTACATGAACTTTATGGACACCCTGTATATCTATAATGCAGAGTAATAAGTTTGCTAAAGATGTAAAAATCTGAGCCTTTCCCTCTGATTTGTTTGGCACTTTCATTTCTCACGATAAATTTTTTGTCTGGGAGGGCTTGTTTTTTGTTTTGAGACAAGGTCTTGTTCTCTTGCCTGGACTAGATTGCCATGGTGTCATTGTAATCATAGTTCACTGCAACCTTTTGGTTGCAGCCATCATTGTTGTTTGACAGGCCTGGGCTGGATTCGAACCCGCCAGCTCAGGTGTACGTGGCTGGTGCCTTAGCCCATTGAGCCACAGGCGCCGAGCTGGTTCACTGCAACCTTAAAGTCTTGAACTAAAGAGTTCCTCCTGCCTAGCCTCTTGAGTAGCTGGGACTACAGGCTTGCACCACCATGCTTGGCTAATTTTTCTTATTGTTTTTAAAGAGACAGGGTCTCAATATATTGCCCAGGCTGTTTTTTTTTTTTTTTTTAAGGGTAGCATCAGTATTTTATTATCACTGTAATCAGATGGTAGTTGGTATATAAGCTTCATACTTCTTAATTTTTTGTCAATAAAAAAAATTTTTAAATAGCCAAAGGCTCGTTACGTTTTCAGAAAACATGATTAGACTAATTCATTAATGGTGGCTTCAAGCTTTTCCTTATTAGCTCCAGAAAATTCACCCACCTTTTGTCCCTTTTTAAAAAACTAGAAAGTCGGCATGCATTTGGCTTCACACTCTGAAGCAACATCCTGACAGTCATCCACGTCTACTTCAAGGAACACCATGTTGGAATACTTTTCAGAGAGGGAATGAAAGAAAGGCTTGATCATTTTGCAAGGCCCACACCACGTGGCTGAGAAGTCAACTACTACAAGTTTATCTCCAGCAGCATCCAAGGCTTCCTGAAAAGCAAACTTGCTCTCGATCTGCTTCACCATCTTGGCTGTTGGAGCTCTCACGAACGACCGTAAGAACCGATGTTAGCGGATCCAAGGAGCCAGAATGAGCTTCCCCAGGCTGGTTTTGAACTCAGCAACCTCAAACGGTTCTTCTGCCTCATTCTCTGAGTCACCAGGGATCATGAGTGTGAGCCACCCTGCCAGGTTCCAAATTGTGTTTTGGTTCATGAACAGTCCACTTATTCATTTGGATGGAGTGATTTATTTCATTGGAATCCAACATTCTTGAATAAATGAATCTAATGTTGAGTTTTTAAATTTGTCAAAACTAGAACACAGCTATGGTAATGTAAGTGTGCTTTGTCACTCTTGAGACCAGCCAGAGGCCCTGACCAATTATAGCTTTTCTACTTTATTCTTTAAAAAGCTACCCAAAGTTCTAAAGTACTATAAAGTTGACACTTGAACAACATGAGAGGGTCAGTACCTCTCTATGTACACCCCCAGAATATAAGTACTAATAGCTCACTCTTGATCAGAAGCCTTTCTAATAACATAAACAATTAATACACATTTTGTATGTGATTTGTATTATTTGCTAAATTCTTACAGTAAAGTAAGCTAGAGAAAATGTTAAGGAAATCATTAAGGAAGAGAAAATATATTTACTTTCAGTAAGTGGAAGTGGATCATCACAAAATGGTCTGTCTTCATCATCATTGTCCTCAGGTCAAGTAGCTTAGATGGTGGAGGAAGTTGGGGGTGTTGGTCGAGGTGGAGGAGGAGGAAAGGGGAGCCAGGAGAGACAGGCACACCCTGAGTAATGTTACGGAAATATATTAGAATTTCTGCCTTTTCATTTCTGGCTTTTCATTTTTCTAAAACTGTTTCTAAACATTGCCAATCTTTCTTCTGTTTGCTTTAGTTTCAGCATTCATATCCTAGAAGGGTCCACATTGTAAAAGAAGCCAGAAGCAGTCTTGAATATTTGGAACTCGGCCAGATTGTCTAATGTCAGTTCATTTTCTGTCACTGCTTTTTTTTTTTTTTTTTTTCTGGGTGTAGTTTTCTACATGTGTGATCATGTCGTTTGCATACAGAGATAATTGTATTGTGCACGTACATTTTCTTTCTTCCTATATCTTTCTTTCCTTCCTTCTTGTTCTGTCATAGCTCACAGCAACCTCCAACTCCTAGGCTTCGGCGATTCTCTTGCGTTGGTCTCCCGAGTGGCTGGGACTGGCACGCACCCGCCACAACGCCCGGCTATCTGCCGAGGCGGGTCCTGAACCCGTCACCTTCGGCATATGGGTCCGGCGCCCTACTCGATGAGCCACAGGCGCCGCCCTCTGTCACTGCTTCTATGTCATCTTCCTCCTCTGCACTGGCTCAGAAGCACTCATCTCCATCAAACCCTTTTCTTTTCAGGTATTGTTTCTATTAGTACTTAAATTTCTTCAAGATCCATATCTTGAAACCAACCCTTCACTCCCTACCTTTGTTTGCCATATTCACGATCTCTTTCATGATTCCTTGATTGACTCTGTCATAAATCCTATGAAACCATGCACGACCTCTGGACACCGTTTTCTCCAGCAGGAATTGTTTTAGGCTTGATGGCTTTCGTGGCCTTTTCTGTAACAACTAAGGCATTTTAAATGGTATAATCCTTATAAACTTTCATGGTGTTTTCTCTACTGGAATTCTCTCCCATAGTGTTGACTATCCTTTCCATAGAGTACCATTACCATATCATAGAGTACCATAATCATCATTAAAGATCCTTATGACTCCAGAATAGAGGCGAATTAGAAATGTATTTGGGGGCAAGTAGACCCCTTTGACACTCTCCTCAGTTTCGAACTCATGGAGTTCTGGGTGACCAGGGATAAAAGAACTATAAGAGGTAGTTCTTTACTGGCAGGGTACTACCTGACTCCAGGGACAAAGCATCAATGAAACTAACGTATAAAAAGTGTTCTTGTTCAGGCCTCCTTGTTATATAACCAAAAGACTGGAAATAGGTGTTTAGCCTTTAAGGCTTGGAGATTAGCAGCTTTATAGATAAGGGCAATCCTGATCATAAACCTGACTGCATTTGCACAGAACAGTAGAGTTAGTCTGCCCCCTTCCCCCCTTTGAGGCAGAATCTCACTCTGTTACCCTAGGTAGAGTGCTGTGGTGTAAGCCCAGCTCACAGCAACTTTAAGCTTCTGGATTCCAGCAATCCTCCTGCCTCAGCTTCTGGAATAGTTGGGACTACAGGTGCCCACCACAATGCCCAGATAATTTTTTCTTCTTAGTATACAGTCTTGCTCTTGCTTAGGCTGGTTTTGAACCCCTGAGCTCAAGAGAGAAACCTGTCTTGGCCTCCCAGAGTGCTAGAATTTCACTGCTACTGGCCTAGTCTGTCTATCCTGTCTTGCCTTGAATCTTGGTGCTCGTTTCTCTTCTCTACTAATGTCTTTAATGGCATTTTTAATTTTTCCTGATTAAGGCACTTTTGTCTGCATTAAAATCCTGTTCAGGCAGATCTTCTTTCTCCTCAATGATTTTCTTAATGGCACCCAGGAACTTGTCTTCTGTCTCTTGGTTGGTAGAAGCTGCTGCTCCTGTTATCTTTTTTTTTTTGAGACAGTTTCATTATATCAGCTTCCCAAGTAGCTGGAACTACAGGCGTCTACCACAACACCTGGCTATGTTTTGGTTGTTGCAGTTGTTGTTGTTTAGCTGGCCCGGGTCGGGTTCGAACCTGCCAACTTCAGTGTATGTGGCTGGCGCCATAACCATCGTACTATGGGTGCCAACCCTTCTCCTGTTATCTTGACATTTTTAAAGCTAAACCTCTTTCTAAAATTATCAAATCATCCTTTGCTGGCATTAATTCTCCAGCTTAGATCCTTTACCTTCCTTTTTCTTTAAAGTGGGCACATAATGACTTTGTTATTCCTCAATTATATTAGTCTATAGGTATGCCTTTCTTATAGCAATCCTGCACCCACATAAAAGCTACATTTTCAATATAAGATAAGTTTGTTTCAAAAAAGTGCAAGGTTTTGAAGTCTGCTGGTGTGGCTGTGGTGATGGCTTCATGAATTTCCTTTTCATTTTTACAATGGTCCTTATACTGGGCTGGATTTATTTATCATGAAATGATGAGCAACCATAGCAGCAGATCCCAATCTATAGTACATACCAAGTGACTCAACTTTTTCCTATAATGTCATAATTTTGCTTATTGGGAACACTTTCACCATCACTAGTGGCACATTGTATGGGTTCCCTGGTATTAATCAGGGTCTACAATACTGTACAAAATACTATGAAAAATGCCTGAGAACAGTGAAAGATCACTTTTTACTGTGATACACCATTTAGTGGAGAGATGAATTGCTTATATGGTGGTGATCTGCATCACATGGCATAATAAACAGATATAACACTGGAGCACGTCATAATAGCTATAAGAGTTATTACACCAGTGCAGTATGTACTACAGTTAACTTCATGCAGTTATGATTTAATACTGCATCTTTATGTTTATAATTTCTCTCTGTAAATGAGGCCATGTATGGAATGTTTGTGTAAGTTTTGATAAATTTTAACTTTATAGTAGATATGTGCATATTTTATGGTAGTAAATGGTAAAATAGACTAGTATTTGCATGTATCTTAGGTGGTATGGTGGTGTGTGTCTGTAGGCCCTACTTAAGAGACTAAGGTAAGAGAATTGCTAGAGCCTAGGAGTTGGAGGTTTTAGAAAACTATGATCTCACCACTTCACTTCAGCCTTGGTGACAGAGCAAGACCAGGTCTCAAAAAAAAAAAGGAGTATGCATAATACAAAAGAGACTTGGAGAAAGTGGTGGGAAGAGTAAGGAAACATGGTGTGTATAGAGGTGGGATACAGGGGCAGCGTAGACAAGAAGAGAGGAAGGAAGGAGAGATACCTAGATAGAAAAATAACAGTCCCTGGGAACAGGGGTTGAATGGTTAGTAGTGACATCTGCCTAGAGAGATCACAAGGTTCAGGGGTTTGAGGGCAAGCATAAAAACAGAGACAGATAAAAGCCTAGCCTTTCTCCTATAAATAGGTGTTGGGTTTTTGGGGGGGGGGATGGAGCAGGAGGGAAATGATAGAGTCATAGTTGTTTGTTAAGAGAGCACTTTTTGTGAAGAAGAGATGAAACCAGAAGCAATTAGGAGATAATCAAGGAAGTAACAGAAACAAACCTGAATTAGAGCAGAGGCTATGGGAATAAAATTCTAGAGACAAAATAAGTAGTATTGAGGTAAAAGTTGAAGACTTTATTTGTTCATTCATTATTCTTTCATTCTTCAGATTTCTTTCTAACCACATCCTTGGGTCAGCCATGCACAAGATGCTAGGCTTATAGCATGAGTAACGTAAGATTTGATTTCTGTCTTTTTAGAGACAGGCTGTAGGGAAGACACGTACAAACAAGTGATTGCCAGCCACAGCAGTGAGGTGCATAATAACTATAATGATAAAGTGGTAGTAGAAGAGACTCATGTTATGTTTGGGTGGATCAGGAAGGGCTCTGCCGCAGAGGGTTCGCTTGAACTAGCCATTGAATGGATGGGGGTTTGTGATATCACCACGATAAGAAAGGACATTTCAAGTGGTGGGAATAGCATGCCCAGACCAGGAAGTTGTAAGTGGTTTAATACAGCCAAAGCTTGGGATGTGAAGAATGTGTCAGGAAACAGGAGCTGGCTCTAGAGAGATTTGAGTGAAGAATTTGGTTTTAATTTTGTGGAAGCCATTGAGGACTACAGGAAGGAAAATGCTATCACTGGGTTTTAGATACTAGTATTATAAAAGATGGGTAGAAGAGGGGGAAAGACTGAAAAATTTTGAGTTTGCTAAAGGGCAAGTGCAACAAATACTTCAGGCCTAACATGGGAGGAGTTGTGGGCAGAGAGGGAACGGGATATAGAACACATTCTGGAGGTAGAATCAGTAGGAACGTGGCAACTTGGTTTGCAGAATGAAGCAGGACTTTAAAGAAAAAACAAACAAGAATTCTCTCGTTCAAGTTATGGGATACTGGGAGTATAGAAGTGCTATGAGGAAGAGATCATTTACGGGAAATAAAAACATGATTTTTGAACACAAGGGTGAGTCAAATATACTTTATCAACACAGAGAAAAGGTCAGATCTTTTCTCATTGTGCATATCAATCAGAATAGAGTGACAGTCAAATTTTTTACAAAACTACAAATGAAGAAAATAGAAACCAATCTTTCTCTCTAAGAAAGAGGATAAGAGTAGTGGAAGAACTGAAAGGGGATAATGAATGGGCTCAATTACATGAAAATCCACAGCTTCTTTATGCCAGTAGACAATTAAAAAGCAGACAGGACACTTGGAAAGAGTAAGTCTAATAATGTGATAAAAATTTGTTATCTTAACATATTGAGTTCAAATCAGTTGATAAGAAGAACACTAGAATTCAATAGAAAAGAAAATGAGGCTAAGGATTTCAAGAGGCACTTTACAAGAGAAATTAGGATGGTATGTTTAATTTACCTAGAACGAAAAAGATTTACATTAAAAGAAAAAGGAAACATTACTTGCCAACTATAAGATTTATAAATATTAAAAGAAATAAAATTAACCAAGCTTAGAACAATTTGGGGAAAGTTAGCACACTTACATGTTGAGAATCACTTGAACCCAGGAGTTTGATGTTGCTATGAGCTGCTAGGCTGATGAGATCATGGCACTCTAGTCTGGGTTACAGAGTGAGACTCTGTCTCAAAACAAACAAACAAACAAAAATCCACCATTTCCTGCCAGGGCAGTTTTGTAAGGTAAATCAGAAGACTTCATTTCACTTTGGTCTAACAGTCTAACCTTTTTGGAGTTTATCTAAAGGAACTAATTACATGTAAAAAGAGTGGTAGTTAAGAGGAGAACCAGAACCAGAGTGGTATTTTAAGCCACCAAAGAGTTGGGTGGAATGCTGCCACCCCGACAGTCTCAGCTCTCCCAGATTGCAGGATTCCCCACTTCCGTAAGACACATTTCAGAAGGATTTGTCTGTGTCCTTTCTCATTGTCTCTTGAACTCATTCTGAAGGCTTTTGCTTTCACCGCTCCCCCAAAACTCTGTATCAAGGTCAGGAAAACTCTGTATTCCACGTTGCTAAATCCAGTGCTTAATTCTCGGTCCTAATCTTACTTTAGTTGCTTGGAGGATTTGACACAGTTGGATTATTCCCTCCTCCTTGAAACACTTTCTTTATCTGGTTTCTCCAGTTGCTCAGACCAAAAATCTTGGTTGACTTCTCCCCCCTACCATCAAGCCCATTGTCACATTTTATTCATCAGCAGACCATGTTGGTTCTACCATCAAAAGATATTTCAATAATTCAGTACTTTCACCTTTTCTCAACTATGTCCTCTATGGTTGAGTTTACCATTATCTCTCGCTTGAAATATTTTATTAGGTTTCTAATTGCTTCTATTCTGACGCCTTTAGATTATTATTAACACAGCAGCCAGAATGATCTGTTAAAATTTTTACTCATGGGTAAAAGCTAAAATTAAGGCCCTGCGAAATTTAGTTAGCCCTAGTTGTGGTTCTGATCTCTTTTCTTCTCTCTATTTTTCGCTTACGTCCTCCACACTGGTCTCCTTATTACTCATTCAACACACTGGGAACATGCTCACTTGTAGGGCCTTTATACTTCTGTTTTATTTGCCTATAACAAACATTTTTACTTCAGATACCTTAATTCACTTCTTTTTGGTTTTAATTCAAATGCCACCTTCTCAGTGACTTCTTTCCTGATCACCCTGTTTAAAATAGCTGCCCTCCCATTACTTTGTCTTCCCTACCTTGCTTTCAATGCCTTTTGCTCTGTATTGCTTTTCAGTATCTGAGATAATGCATATTTTATTTCCTTTTATATTGTCTGTACTCTCTTTTCCTGCTGTGCCGCCCCCACAGCCACCCAAATATAAACTTGACAGGGCAGGGATTTTTCTTTGTCCAATGTTGAACTCCTAGCCCTAGAACAGTAGTATCTGGCACAGAGGGGATATTCAGTAAATCCTGGGTGGATAGTCAGACAGATGGACAGACAGGAGAGAGAGTGGGAGGTAAGTTTTAAAAGCTAGAGGAAAAGATAATTAGCTTGCTTTTGAATATATTTTATTTGTGAAAGTTCCCCAGTGGAGATGGCAAAAATGCAGGTAGTAGCATGCAATTGTGTAAAACCTGGGATTTTGTTTGAAACGGTTTCTGAAACATGGGAAACTAATATAATTTAGAGTGCATTTTTGATCACTCTAGTGACTTCATATAGGACAGCCTCTTTTTATTTCTGTCTTTACAGTACCAATATTTTATTTCTAGTTTTATAACAGGTATTTATAAGGTAATTTTTTTGTGTGATATATCTGAATCTGAGTCATGAATTGCAATATGGTATTTTCTTTTACTTTTTTTTTTTTTAGTATTAGAACTACAGTAGAATCCCCAAAGTTAACCGCCACCCTACATTGACCACCTCCTTAAGTTAACCTAATTTTCACAGACGGGACATGTACCACTTATACGTATTAGTACAGTAGGCCCAGTTCCTTACGTTGACCACCTCTGTATGTTGACCAGTTCATTACAGTTCCTTGGGTGGTCAACTTACAGAGGTTCTACTGTATAACTTAAACAATTCACTGTAATAATTTAAAAGACTCTGACTCGGCGCCTATGGCTCAAGCAGCTAAGGCGCCAGCCACAACACACTTGAGCTGGCAGGTTCGAATCCAGCCTGGGCCCACCAAACAATGGTGACGGCTGCAACCAAAAAATAGCCAGGCATTGTGGTAGGCCCCTGTAGTATCAGCTACTTGGGAGGCGGAGGCAGGAGAATCGCTTGAGCCCAGGAGTTGGAGGTTACTGTGAGCTGTGATGTCACAGCACTCTACCCAGGGCGATAGCTTGAAGCTCTGTCTCAAAAAAATAAAATAAAATAAATTAAAAGACTCCCTTATCAGCACATAGAAGTCATTCTGTTTAAATACTAAGACCAAGAAGTCTCTTCAGACTTACTTGAGAAAGCACAAACATCTGGTCCACTCAGTGATGGTCCTTTGAGGGCTAGTCCAAAGTCATTCTTGATCTGGTCATTTATTTTATTTTTATTTATTCATTTATTTATTTTTTAAGACAAAGTCTCATTTTTTCACCCTCGGTAGAGTGCTATGGTGTCATAGTTGACAGCAACCTCAAATTCTTGGGCTTAAGCGATTCTCTTATCTCAGCCTCCCAAGTAGCTGGGACTACTGGCGCCCACCACAATGCAGCTATTTTTTTGTTGTAGTTGTCATTGTTGTTAAGCAGGCCCCGGCCAGAGTCAAACCTGCCACCCCTAGGGTATTTGGCCGGCGCCCTAACCAGTGAGCAACAGGTGCCAAGCCAATCCGTTCATTATGTCTGTAGTATACATGTATGTGAAGTTATAACTGGAACTAATTAGACTGATTTTTATAATTATCAGTGTTACTGATTAGCTATAAAAGCTGAAGCACTTAAATTTCTTGTATCTTGTCCATGGTTAAGATAATGACATCTGGAAATCTTACTTATTTGTAAAACCTTTCCTGTGATTTAATTCCATGTCATTTATTTTATTGTATAGGTTTGATCACATAATAGCAGTATCATACTGATTCCTTTGCATTTATTGAGGGAAGTAAGACTGAAAAGTTTGTTCTTCTATAACTTTAGTTGTGTTTTAATGCAAAAATACAAGGTTGACCTTGGAACAAAGTCTGCTGTCTAAAACTGTCTGTGCTACTAACAATTGCCTGTGCTTGCCAACCAACCAACCATATTAGTTCTTAAGACAGATGGAGCATCATCTCCTTGATAGCATTTATCTGGGAACCAGTAGAGGAAATTATTTTTGTCTTGTAACATTGAGTATGTTATGTCATACTACCATAATAAAATATAGAAGTGTTTGATTATGTATCTCATGCTATTATTACATGTATGCATCTGTATGTATACACCTGTCTGTGAAAATAGAAAGTTTCAGGTCAAGATATTTAAAGTGTACTAAATAGTGTACAGACAACACAAAAAACAAAAAAAAAGAAATCCTGACACAAAACCTCCCTGATGGCCTTTAGATTTAGATCATTTTTATAGTAAACACAATACTGGATAAAATTATGTTTGTTCTCTTTTAGGTAAAAAATAAAAGGCATGTGTACTCAAAGCTCATTTCTAGAGAGATAGGATTTGGATCTTTAAGTAACTTTGGAGTTGATCTAGTGTGGCTCACTCATTTCCAGGTAAGGATTAAAAGGGCTTGAAAGGAGAAGGGATGCTGTGTGGCCTAGATTATTTATTAGTTGCAGGGCTGAGAATGTGATCCAGCCCTCCTGATTACCAGTCTAGTGGAAGAATGTGGGCTCCCAGCAGTCCAGTTTATCTTTTATTTACAGTAACTTGTAATAAACGAGTATTACAGTGCTCTGTGGCTCGTAAAATGTTTTTTTCTGGGAGTGTGACATTTTTTACTTCCCAGTAATCCTGTGTCATAAACAAGATACCATTTCTGTTTTACACATGAGGGAATTAAGATTTGTAGATGTTCTAGTAGTATGTCATATCATTATATCTATTGCTAGTGAGAGGTAGGGCCAAATTTTGAACGCAGGTCCCTAACTCCAAATCAGTGTTCTTTTGATGACTTTTACTCTTTTGGATAATTGTGATTCAAAATATAGAAATCAGAGGTTGAAAATAAGAATTTGCTAATCACTTGAAAGCAGATGTTTTCTAGAATTTACCTTGAAAGTAGTTAAACCTTTGAAAACATTCATTCTTTAGAAGAAAATAGAAGATTATTTATTTGACAAAAATCAGAACCTTTGCCTTTGCATGTAATATATAGAACCTTTTAAATTATATCACATGCAATGAAATCAAACCAATGAAAAGTATAGCTCCTCTCACACCCTACCCGTCATGTCTTATGTATTACGTGACACTTGTAAATCTGGGACATTCTCTAAGATGTTAGAAATTGCCCTGGCTCAGCTGCTGATGAGGAGTGCTGTTTGAAGAGCCCACGTGCTGGAGGTGCTGGAAGAGTCTGTTTTCCTGGAGAACATTTCTTTGAACAGAGGTCTTACTGGCAGAAGTATGTCTGGATATTTAGTAAAAATGCTTAGCATGCTATTTAGTGTATTTCTGTTTTGAAATAGTTTTATAATAAATTTGGGATTTTTTAGATTTCAATAAATTTAGGGAATATAGTTTTTTTCCTTGTTATGTAGATGAATTGTAGAATGCTGAGGTTAGAACTTTCAGTGTACCCATCACCAAAATAGTGTACATTGTACTTAATAGGTAGATTTTAATGCCTTACCTCCCTTGTGTCCTACCCCTTCTTAGCTTAGTGTCCATTGCAACAGTTTATGACCATATATATCCCAGCTCCCACTTACAAGTGAGAGCATATGGTATCCATTTTTCCATTCCTACGATATTTTACTTAGGATAAGGGTCTCCAGTTCCATCCAAGTTGCTGCAAAAGACATTATTTCATTTCTTTTTCTGGCTGAGTAATAGTCCATGTTATATACATACCACATTTTCTTTATCCACTCATCAATTGATGGGCACTTAGGTTGATTCCTTATCTTTGTAATTATGAATGGTGCTGCAGAATTCTGTTTTAAAAGTGTAACTTTCAAATCCTAACTTGGTAAGAAAAACAAAGAATATAACTTTAGTATGACTTGAGTGTAGAAATTGGTCAGGTGCCCCAATTTGATTTTTGCCTTTATCCTTTGCGTTACAAAAAGTTTTTCATCATAGCTTAGTGATTCAAAATTAGAAAAACTGAAGGTAGAAGGACATTTGAAATTTGTAAATTCTCTTCTAGCCATAAGTTGACTTCCTTTCTAGAGAATATTTAAGAGTTTGTTAAAGTTATCAAAAAATAAAAACTGACTTGGCATCTGTAGCTCAAGCGGCTGGGGTGTCAGCCACATACACGAGCCCAGGCCTGCCAAACAACAATGGCAACTACAACCAAAAAACACAGTAGCCGGGCGTTGTGGCATGCACCTGTGGTCCCAGCTACTTGGGAGGTTGAGGCAAGAGAATTGCTTAAGCCCAGGAGTTGCTGTGAGCTGTGACGCCATGGCACTCTACCCAGGGCAACAGCTTGAGGCTCTGTCTCTAAATAAATAAAAACTAACAGATACTGGGATGGAATCGTAAGTATGACATATCAGTAAATATTTTATTGCATATGAAAATGTATAGAGTCATAAATGTTTTAGAGTTAGATTTGAACTCTGTGTGTGCGTGTATGATTACTATTTAAGGAAAGCTAATAGTTTATAGACAGGAAGCCAAGGCTATAAGTAACATCTTAAGTGCTTAAATCTAGAATAGTTTTTCAAATATTGTTAAAGAGGGGTAGGAGACAAAAAGCTAAATCTACTGAACTACAGTTTTATGTAGAAAAACAAGAGAATTATAAATGAGGAATTGTGGGGAACCAATGTTTGATAATGTTCCTAATGGTATATAGTAGGAAATAGGTGTTTGTTAATTTGAGAATAGAGTTTATGTAAATCTCCCATATGGTATGCTAAATATTTCTGTACAATTAAATATCCTTACGTACTTCTTGAAGTGGGAAAGGCCTTGAGCAAAGAAATTTATTCCAGGAATGACAGACTTATACAACAGGACTCAATCCTTACATTTTGCCATGTTCAGGGGTTTTCCTTCACAAAAGGATTGTTGATTATTGACTAGAACTTCTTGTGAAAGGATAGTAGTACTCAAGTGCTGTGTTTCAGTCGTTCACTTCATTCTCTTTCAGTGAGTCTGCAAGGTCAAACTGTTTTTTTGTTTTGTTTTTTTTTTTGAGACAGAGCCTCAAGCTGATACCCTGGATAGAGTGCTGTGGCATCACAACTCACAGCAACCTCCAATTCCTGGGCTCAAGCGTGTCTCCTGCCTCCGCCTTCCAAGTAGCTGGGACTACAGGTGCCCGCCACAACGCCCAGCCATTTTTTGGTTGCAGCCGTCATTGTTGTTTGGCGGGGCCGGGCTGGACTCGAACCTGCCAGCTCAGGTGTACGTGGTTGGCGCCTTAGCCCGTTGAGCCACAGGTGCCGAGCCGGTCAAACTGTTTCCATCGTGCCTTTCTCACTCTCATTTCAGTCTGGTAGAATTTTCCAGAACTCATGTGTGATCTCTTGGCAGATTGAAAATAGATACAGATATGAGACTCCAGATTTATAAAAATTTAAGTAATACTTTTATCCCACTATATTTTTTATTTTGAAAAAAAGAAGTTATTTTTCATAAAAATGTTACCCTAATGGAGTTTATTTATTAACAAATGAATATTTAAATTGTTAATTACTAGTACAATAAATATGGACAGATATAAACAAAAGCTATTTGGGATCTTTAGTAATTTTTCATTAAACTTTTTATTTTGAGATAATTGTAGAGTCACATACAGTTATATAAGAAGAAGTAATACAGCGAAAGCCTATGTTCCTTTTGCCTGTTTTCCCCATGATAGATCTTGCAAAACTATAAAGCAGTATCACTACCAGGATTTGACATTGATACAGTCAAGGTAACAGGAATGTCCAGCCTGTGGCCCATGGGCTGCATGGGGATTGAGGACTGTTTTGCTTACCTGTGGTGTCAGATACTGCACACAGTATGCACGGACCTTTTCTTGTGCTCATCAGCTTTGTTAGTTTTTGTGTATTTAATGTGTGGCCCAAGACAACTCTTCTTCCAATGTGAGGCAGAAAAGAAAAAAGATTGGACATTCCTGGTACAGAACATTTCCTTCACAAAGGCCCCTCATGTCACCCTTTTATCCACTCCCAGCCCTTCCTTGGCCCTTGGCAACCACTAATTCATTTCTACAATTTTGTTACTTCAAGAATGTTATATAAATGGCACCAATACAATATGCAACCTTTTAGGATTGACTTTTTTCACTCACATAATTTTCTGGACATTCATCAAAGTTGTTGTGTGTATCATAGTTCATTCTTTTTTGTTGCTGAGTAGTATTTCATGGAATGAATGTACCACAGTTGGTTTAACCATTCACTCATTCAGGGATATCTGGGTTGTTTCTAGTTTCTGGGTGTTACAAATAAGGTTGCAATAAACATCCACATAGAGGTTTTTGTGTGAATGTTTTTTTTTTTACTTCTCTGGGATAAATGTCCAGGAGTGCAGTTACTGGTCATATGGTAGTGGGTGTTAGTTTTTTAAGAAACTGCCAGACTTGTCCAGAGTGGATAAAGGGATTCTGAGGTTAAAAAATGTGTGACAACCTCTGCTTAATACAAAGGCATTTATCACAGCTGATATGTGACATATACAATAAGAAAATTTCTTGTGTTGGTAGCATCAAATGAGACCTTTTTTTTTCTCTCAGCCTTTTGTAAAGGGAGTGATATCTTACTCTCTGTTCATTTGTAAATTATAGTGCCACTGATGCGCAAGATTTTCTCATAAATGTTTATATAGCAGTGCATTTCAGGACTCTTTTTCATTTCAGTCTTATGTATGAACCTGAAAACAATTTCTTTAATTAAGTATGTTTTAAGTGCATAGTATGTCCTGAGATGTGGGAACACAAAAGGTAAAAAAAAAAGACAGTCTTTACCTTCAAAGAGGACTGGCAACAGATAAGCAAACATTTGATATGGTAATTGATGAAATGAAGGTGGGCATGAAGAACCGCAGCAGGAGAGAAGGGAAAGGAAGAATACCCAAAAGTAGGAGGTGGCCAGTGTGACTGGGCAGAGACCAGGGAGTGTGAGTAGGAGTTAGCTGAGAGGAAATGAGGGGGGGTGGATGTGTATTCTTAGACTCTTGGCATCGTTGAGTCAAAGGAACCACATATGTTTCCTATCTAACTATGCCTTGGTTTTTTCCTGGACTGGATCTCTTAGGTTAGGGCCAGTGAGGACCCTTTAAATGTGAGTCAAGAGTAAAATTAAGAGAAATTACCTGAATAATATATAATTTTGCATTATGCAAATTAGCAGTGAAACACCATAATTCTGAGAGTCTTTGTGATATGCCAGGATATGCTTATCCCATTAAACCAGGAAGAGCAATTGTGTTAATTATAACTGGAAATAGATGGTAAACAATGCCTTATAACTATCTCCTTTCCCATTGCACTGGCTACTTTTCAAGATACTATTAGAAATGTCTTATTATGATCTTGGCCAATTGAATAGCTTCCTTCTCCATACTATTCCTGGAATATTTTTACACAGATTATACATTTTGTAAATGTACATATCATGCTACGTTTTATATTTTGGGAAAAGTTTGAGACTTTTTATTTATTTAACTTGTATTTTAATATTTCAAAGTGTGCTCAAAAATATTATAGATAATACCTGAAATCAAAATTATGTATAATCATGAGTATATCTTATACACAGACGTAGTTGCAGTCACCGAAACTTGCCAAGGGACCCATGTGTGAGAAGCAGTGTAAGGTGGTACAAAGCTGAAGTGAAAAGTTCCGCCTGGGCTGGGAGTAGAGGGGTCGGATTGGGCACTGGAGAGTGGAGTCAGGCTGCCTTTGTCCTTGGAAAGCTCTCACACTGAAGCTTTTATGAAACACCTTTCCTCTTTCCTGTAATCACTTAATTTCCTATTGGATTATTTTGAAGCAAGAAAAGAGCTGGGTTTATCTTCTCTCTTATTAAGCCCTTATACACTGTATGGCTTTGTTAGATCATAAAATCTGTCTGCGCTTTGGTTTCCTTGTCTTTAATAATAGCTGACACTCAAATTACTGTGTTTGCCAAGTACCGTTTTAAGAACTATCTATCCATACTTATTCTTTATTTTGATGCTTGAGAAAGGCACCCTTCCTACCCCCATTTCCCATTTGAGAAGGAAGCAGACACAGAGGAATTTAGTAAGGTAACAAAGCTTAGTAAGTGACCAAGCAAGGATTTGACCTCCCAAATCAGATTCAGGGTCTGTACTCTTTATTTTTTTTTTTTTTTTTTCCTTGAGACAGAGCCTCAAGCTGTCACCCTGGATAGAGTGCTGTGGCATCACAGCTCACAGCAACCTCCAGTTCCTAGGCTCAAGTGAGTCTCCTGCCTCTGCATCCCAAGTAGCTGGGACCACAGGTGCCTGCCACAACTATTTTTTTGGTTACAGCCGTCATTGTTGTTTGGCGGGCCTGGGCTGGATTTGAACCCACCAGCTTAGGTGTATGTGGCTGGCGCCTTAGCCCGTTGAGCCACAGGTACTGAGCCAGGGTCTGTACTCTTAATTGTGCTATATGCCATCACAAATCTTTAAGCAATATTTATAAGCACATGTTAGTGATCCATCCATGATAATTTTCATTTAATGTTTGTTTCATAGTAACATGGAGATATTTCGGGGGTGGAGCTAATGCAGTTGTTATGTGGCATTTTAAATGGGAACATGCTTATTTTCCTCATGAAAAGATTTTATGATAAAATGAAAATAATCAAAGAACTGAAGTTATTTAGAGATTAAAATAGTCTTAAGATAAATACTTTCTTAGTCATTATGTGGGAGGCCAGAATTGCAGTGTATTTGCTTGAGGAAAAGAAAAATGAAAACACTATCATGAACAAAAAAGAGCAAAAGATATGAGTGTTGTTTTTCTAATAAATACTACAAGTAAATAAGCTAGCAAACACGTACATGATTAAAGGAGAATTTTGTTATTGAAATATGTACAAATGCTAGTGGCCTCAACGTTCCTCTTATCCATTCTGTGGCAAGTACACTAAGTTCTAGAAACCCCCCTGCTCAGGTGTGCATTTTGTGCTCCAGATGTTTTTACCTGCTTCATATTCCCTGAATGTGCTGTATACTTTCACATGTCTGTGACCTAGCTAATGCTCTTACCTTGTCTGAGATGCCCTTGTCCATTTTTTCTCTCTGGCTAATGCTTCCTGTCATAATTCAGCAGTTCATGTTTTTCCCCTTTTGAAAGTATTTCTGGCCACAAAGCCAAGCTAAATTAGATGCTAGTTCTCTTCATCTTTCTCCATGTTCATCTAACATCCCATGCATAACTTCCTTGGCATACTTATTACATGGAAATTTTAATAATGGGTTTTCGTAACTGCCCTCTCCCTACCTCCCCTCTAACCAGGTTTAATGTTTGGTATATGTAGAGGCTCCGTGAATGTTTGCAGAAGAAGCACAGAGAGCTACTGCTTTTGGAGTTAGTTTCTTCTGGTGTTTCAGATGGTAACTCTGAAAGGAGGGAGCATTCCTTGCTAGGCTTGTGCTGCACAGGAGGAGGCTATTTTAAGAGTCTTGTTTTGGGGGGGACACAAATTGCTGCTCTAAGCAAGACTGAGTGGAGGTGTGGAATAATTTGAGGTGGAATTTATAACATGTCATATCTGTTTGATTTTCCTTTAAATAGAATAAAATAGTAGTGGAATAAAACTTCATGGAGTAGGCGCAGCTGTTATTCATATTGTTATACAAATATATCTTTCTATAATCTGTGTTATAGGGAGAATATTCAAATCATACATATTTTGAAATGCATTTTTTCTGTAGTGCTTAACAATTGTCAATTTTATAATATTAACAGACTCTGAATTATCCTTGAGACTACATTACAATCTTTGGTGTAGTACTATAAATGCATAAATCAATCAAAGAACCATGACTGGGATGACAAATGCAAATACAACGTACACTATACCTCAAATTGCATTACTATATTTAGTACACGATGTAGATTGTTTTTAAAATGACCACCAAGCAGTGAAGTCATGGTAGATTTCAGTCAGTCAGAAAAACAAACCTATTGTTTCGTATGTAACACTGTATAATATATGGTCTTTGCTTTTAATTTTTTTTCTCATCAAGAACTTGGAAGTAGGCTCGGCGCCTGTGGCTCAACGGGCTAAGGCACCAGCCACATACACCTGAGCTGGCAGGTTCGAATCCAGCCTGGGCCCACCAAACAACAATGACGGCTGCAACCAAAAAATGGCCGGGCATTGTGGCAGGCGCCTGTAGTCCCAGCTACTTGGGAGGCAAAGGCAGGAGACTCGCTTGAGCCCAGGAATTGGAGGTTGCTGTGAACTGTGATGCCATGGCACTCTATCCAGGGTGACAGCTTGAGGCTCTGTCTCAAAAAAAAAAGAAAGAACTTGGAAGTATAAGTTATTCTTAGCCAAATAGCAAATTAATTAATTTAATTTTTTATGACTAATTTGTTACCTGATCAGAACTTTATTTATCAGAATTAATAAAAAATATTAATTAGTAATATGCTGTACTGATACTCTTTACTTATGTCAATCAATACTAATTACTTTCTGTGTTTGTTTATTTTGCTTATCTAGAGAAAACAGACCTTGGATTAGGTACATCACTGTCTATTAAAGGAAACCAACCTTTTAAGTAGAAGGCCAGCATATAAGGATACAGAAACTGCTTCAGTTGATTCAAAATGGGAACAACAAGTGATGAGATGGTGTCTGTGGAACAGACTTCCTCCTCCTCCTTAAACCCCTTGTGTTTTGAATGTGGCCAGCAGCATTGGACGAGAGAAAACCACTTATACAATTACCAGAATGAAGTGGATGATGACCTAGTCTGCCATATTTGCCTTCAGCCTCTATTGCAGCCACTAGATACCCCCTGTGGACACACATTCTGCTACAAGTGCCTCAGAAACTTTTTACAGGAGAAAGATTTCTGCCCACTAGACCGGAAAAGACTTCATTTTAAGTTGTGTAAGAAGTCTAGCATTCTAGTTCATAAACTTTTAGACAAATTGTTAGTTTTATGTCCATTTTCTTCAGTGTGCCAAGATGTAATGCAACGCTGTGATCTGGAAGCACATCTTAAAAACAGGTAAGCAAAAAATACGAAAGAGAAGTAATCAAGGTTTTATAAAGATTGTTTGAATAAAAGATTTTGCAAACAAACGCATAACTTGGTAAAAAATACCAAAACACTAGTAAGTTAAGAGGGGCAAATCGAATACAGAAGAGATATAGTAAACAGGTTGTATAAGACAGTATTTAACATTACTATTAAAAATGTGAATATAAAAACTACAGTGAGGAAGTATGTTATACCTATTAATATTTTTGTTGCTATAATATGAAATTGTTATATTCAAATGGATAGCAGAAGGCATTTAGGCAAATTGTTTTTAAAACTATAGTTTTGTAAATGTAAATATCCTTTTATCTAGCTTATTATCCTAAGGAAATAGTCCAAAAGAAGGAAAAATTGTATGTGAATAATATTCACTTAAACATTGTACATAATTTGATAAATTGGAGTTGATCTAATTACTTAAAAGTAGGGAATGATTTAAAAATATGATAGCACATAAGCTCAATGGGATATCTTGCAACCAATAAAAATGATAATTTTGTTGCAAGGTAGAAATAAATATGTGTGATATTATTTGCTAAGATCTTGTAACGATTCTGTGTTTAGGGACTAGAGTAAATAAGAAATAGTTAAAAAAGACTTGTTCTACCAATAAAAGCTTTTTAAAAGGTTTAGTTGGTAAGTTTTATAATTTGTTTTGGTTTTAAAGACTTAATCTTTAAAATTATTTATACAGTTAGTAAGGTTTAAAATATATATCATGTCTGTAGAAGCACATAAAATGGCAGAAATTAATGTATAGATTTCTTTTTTTTTTTTTTTTTTTTGTAGAGACAGAGTCTCACTTTATCGCCCTGGGTAGAGTGCCGTGGCGTCACACTGCTCACAGCAACCTCCAGCTCTTGGGCTTAAGCGATTCTCTTGCCTCAGCCTCCCTAGTAGCT
>CAUYON010066657.1:0-14608 GCA_963573935.1 Arctocebus calabarensis | reverse complement strand
AGCTCAGGTGTACGTGGCTGGCGCCTTAGCCTGTTGAGCCACAGGCGCTGAGCCTCTTCACCACTTCTAAGTGCACAGTTCAGTGGCAATAAGCACATTCAAGCTGTAAGGCCACCACTCTACTGAGCTCTAAAACGTGTCCACCTTCCCAAACTGAAATTCTGTCCCCAGAAGCACTAACTCCCCGCCTCTGTTCCCCTCTCCCAGGAACCCACATTTATGGGTCTGACAACTCTGATCACAGGATTTGTCCTGCTACATCTGAAAACCAGACTCTTAACCAGCTGTGCCTGTCATAGAACCTACCCCCAGTGGGAAGGTTGACTCTCATTACCTCGTGCTACAGATTGGGAAACTGAGTTTCAGGGAGGCGAAGTGTTTGGTCCAGACCATCAGACTAGCCATCCTTCCTGGAGTCTGGAAGCTGGGTCTCCTCAGATCTGCCAGCCAGCGCCAGCTTGAGGCATCTCCCCCTAGGCCAGACTGGCCCACTGTCCCCTCCCACCCACAGGGCAGGCCCAGGCTGGCGGGGCCTCGCTGGGAGGGCTGCCCGGCTGTTTGCTTCACCTCTGTTTTCCCATCTGCAAGCCCAGATGCTTGGGTCACTGCAAGGCCTGGAGGAGACAATCCAGCAGGGAATTCACACAACAGAAAGAACATAAATAAGGAAAATAATTAAATCGCATCACCTATCAAAGAAACGCAAACTGAAACAGGAACCCTGTCTTCATCCTTCCTGTTGGCACAGATTTAAAAGGCTGATTACGGAGTGTCGGCCAGAAACGGGCACACAGCCAGCCACTAGCAGGGTGGGTAGTCAGAGCCACACAGACAAGAGCCCCAAAGAAGCCTGGTCCCTTCCATCTCACAAGGTTCTACCAAAAATTTACTCTTAAAGTAGTGGTGAGAAGCCTGGCAGAAACTCAAGTGTGGTCTGAACCAGGAAAATCTGAAAATCCCAAGTGTCCACCAGCAAGGAGGAGTAGAGTAAATTAGGGCCCTGTCACCAGCTCAGGGTGTCACCAGCTCAAGGCAAGAGAACATCAAAGATTTTTGTTCATTTATGGCAAAGGATGGACGGGCGCAGGCTTCATGATAGTCACCACAACTAACCGGCAATTCCACAGCAAGGTGCACATGGTGGGGCAGGCTCAGCCTAAATCCAGAAATGGACAGTGGTTCCCCCAGTGATGGCATCTGCCAGTTTCAGTTTTCTTTTTTTTCACTGCAGCAAAACCATTTTAACTAATTCTAAGTGCACAGCTCAGTGGCATAAAGTACTCTCACACTGCGTGCAGCCGTCACCCCATCCATCTCCAGGGCTTTCTACGTGGCCTGCTGTTACACTGTCTGCACTGTGTACACCCCCACCTTGGGCAGCGCTGAGTGGGACAGACAGACAGTGGCAAAGGGCAGCTGCTGTAAGACTTTGCCAGCACCTGCTTGCACCACACAGCCTGAGGGTGATGCCGAGAGGCACTTCCCGGGACCAGAAAGAAGTGTCTTCAAGGGGACACTTTATGGTCTGCAGGTGGCGCACGTGGGAGCATTTTTCTTCCCCAAATGTCCTGTATTTTCAAGGTTTTCTGCAAAAGTGGTAGGAAAGTATATACAGGAAGTCCTGAGTTACGAACAAGACCGGTTCTATAGGTTTGTTCATAAGTTGAATTTGTATCTAAGTTGGAACAGGTGCATTTACCTGTAATAGTTCCCATTCATAAGTGCGAGTCACACCTATGTCAGATGCATGTGACTCAGGGCCAGCCTACACTCTCATTTTAAGTATTTCCTCAAAGAGAAAGGTGTGTCCTGAGCTCTACAGTGGCTCCTACAGGCACAGCTGGGGAACCCAGGGTAAGCAGCCCCTTCCGACCAGAGGCAGCGACAGAGGCACCATCTGGCCTCAGCCTGGCAGCCTAGGTCTATCGTTCTGACAATAATCCCACAGGTAGGTACACTCATTGCACCACCTAGCCAAGGTCAGACAGCAGGAGACCAGGATGGGCCTGGGTCACAAGAGGGGCTGAGGAGTTTGCAGCAGTCTCTCCAGCAGGAAGCTCCAAGTGGCCAGAGCAGTCCTAAGGCTTTGCCCTGCATCCAAATACCCCACCTCAGCCGAGCTCTCCTAGCAAACACAGGGCTGCTCTGTCCTCTTCCCTAAAGGAGCTGGGGCTCCAAAGCTTGCAGCAGCTGTCACTGTGCTGGACCCAGGACAGCACACAGCTTCATCTGTGGCCCCACCCCCTCCGGCCACTAACTCCATGCCCTAGGCTCCCTGCCTTCCCAGGACACCTCAGCAGGTGGGCAAAGCCAAGATCACTTGAAGCCAGTGGGCCAGGATGGGTAGAGGGCCCAGCCCAGTATTCTGGAAGCACAGCTGAGTGCAGCCCAGAGGAATAGTCCAAGGTCCATTACTGTCCTGCCTGAGTCTCTCAGGAGTCTTCCACATAACCCTGGACCAGAAGCCCACCTTGAACTGAGTGCTGTACATGACACAGACTCTTTTGGGGTCTATGAGGAGCTCATCCCCAGGATACCCAGCTGCTCCCAAGCTCAGGTTCTGGCTCAGACAGATACAACTAGGGTCCCGGCTCCCTTCTTCCCTGCTGTGACCTCAGATAATACACTTGACCTCCCTAAGCTCCTGCTGCAAGTGGCTAAATGGCAGTTCAAGGCCAGGGCCTAGGCTGCTGGCCCAGCGGCCCCCGGGGGAGGCCACTCTCTGACCCTTGCTCTTAGCTCCTGGTCTTGGGCTGGGCCTCTTTCAAGAGACCCAGGCAGCTCTGTGGGCCACAGCTCACCAGTCCTCAGCCAGAACCCATAGTCAGGCTTGTGCTCTGCCCAGAGAGAGAGCTGGGTGGGCTCTCTCAGAGCGGCCCTGCTGGCGCTGGACATACTAGGAGCGCGCACATGGCGCCCAGGCAGTGGGAAGCCCTGGACAAGCACCTGGCGGAGCAGGGAGTTTCTGGTAAGTGGTATTTGAACTGGAGCACAGGAGTGACAGTTCTTTGGGGCTGAGACAATTCCAGCCTGTACAACACCCCCAAGAATTTAAAAGGTTGAGGCAGCCACTAGGGCAAGGAGACAGAAGGGGTTAAAGGGAGGCAGGGCTAGGGAGGCCCACCCACCCTTGGACTCTAGGGCTGAGAAATCTAGTTTTAGGGCCAGGAGGAGGGGTGCTGTCCCCCGATAACACCCCAGGAGAAACCAAGGTGGAGTTTCCTGTAGGACCAAGGCCCCCAGTGCCAGGATGACACAGAGCTCCCTGATGGCATTATGTCCCATGCATGTCAGGGGACCTGGGACCACAAAGGGGGTGGCAATTCTGGCTAAGAGGCTGAGCCCTTCAAGGTTCCATCCTTGACCAAAAGACAAGTCGCCCGGCCTCTGTGGCCCAAACTATGTCCATTCTCCCTTCCTCAAGGTTCAGTGTGACACCCTTGAGCTGGGAGCAGCCGTGACCCCTAGGTCCTGGCCTTCACATGTAAACAGAGCACAGAGTTCCCCCATGAGCAAGGCACCTTTCCTCTTCTGCCACAATGGCTGCACCCTGGGCCCTGAGGATGGTGGTGCCCTAGGACCAAGGAGCTACCTGGGGGCACAAAGGAGCAATCTGCTCTTTGGTTAAGCTGGCATTACTAGAGTTTCCTGGACACACGGCTTCTCTGGGCTCTGATGTCCTCTCTGTCACATGGATGGAACACAGGAATCTGCCCCTGGGACAAGGAAACGTGGCCTTTAGCTCCACCCTAGCCCTGCATATAGGGGCGGACACCACCAGTGGGGTCCCTGGTCTCGGCCCCCTGCCTCAGTTGTTCTGTTCCCATCACTGCTCCTTACATACCTAGGACTCTCATCCAAACGGCAAAAGTCCCCACCTGGAACCCTGTGGGGAAGGACCAGCCTCAGCCTGGCAGTCTTGGCTCTGAGAGAAGATAGAAAGCCGAGGCAGGGGTGCAGCGTGAGGCTGCCCTGCTACAACTCGAGGCTGGCAGGACATCCAGCTCACAGCCTATAGAACTGGGCTGGGCACAGAGGAAAAATGAAAGCAGGTAGTCTGGAGTCCCTGTCAGTGGGTTCAAACCCCAGTTCTGCCGCGTGATCACCCTCTCCTCTCTGCACACCCCCAGCACTTAGTTGCAAGCTGGCTCCTCATCTGGAAGATGGGACACACCACCAAGGTTGAAGGCACCTGTGCAGCCTTAGTAGATGCAGATGGGACCCAAAATGAGGGGTAGGCAGACTATCCCCAAGCAGCCCCCATCTTCCTGGATCCCTTCCCTATCTCTGCATGTCTGACCCAATCCTCCTTGGGAAGCCCCCACTCTGAGCCTTGTGGAGAGACCCAGGCATCACCTTAGGGGCCCTGGGGCTCAGAGTGCTCGAGTAGAGATGTGGGGCAAGAGGCTATACAATCCTGGGCTTTCCACCAAGGCCTGCTCCCCCTTCTAGCCCTCCCTTCTCCCTGGGGGACCCACGTGCCATCAGGAACAGAGCATCTGCTGTTACCCAGCCAGCCATGACCCAAAAGCTGCCCCTTCACAGGGCTGAGTCTAGACACTGGCAGGGAGGCTCCACCCAAGCACCTCCCAGGGTCCTGAAGAAGACACCCTAGCTGGCCAGAATCTCTGGGCTGAGAGGCAGATAGGATCAGTGGGGCAGGAGGGTCCAGAGTAGCCTGGCTACTGGGCCAGGTTCCAGCTACCACTTCTGATTTGGCCTCTGGGAAACAGCTTTGAAGTCTAGGCAGAAGCCACAAAGAGCAAGTCAGGTCCTTAAAGACAAGGAAGCTACTTGCAAAATGCCACCCATGGCCTGGCTTGGAAGTGGGGCCTCCACTCAGGTCCTCCCTAGTCAGGGCCAGACCTGCCACTTCCAAAAACACAGGGCCCAGCCCCTGCCTGCTCCCCAGGCCCAGGGTGCTTTGCTGGTCTCAGAACCCGACATGCCATCCCCAGGCCTGGAGTGGTCCAGACCCACTGGGGTCCCCCTGCTCTGAACTGCCCAGGTGCTAAGTGGAGGCTCCTCACAGGGTTCCCTGGGCCTCGAGAGCTCTGCAGTAGTCCTTGCGGGCCTCCAGCATCCTGGCCCTGGGGCCCAGCCTGGGGCACTCTCCCTGTGAGGATGGTGGCAAGCCAACATGTGGGCTGGCCCTGGAGTCTGGACCCTCTGGATAGCACAGGGACAGGTCACCAAGGACACACACAGATGTTCTATTGGAAGCCACCCGGCCCTGTGTACTGAGTCCCCCGTCCACTCTCAGCACCACTGTCCTCCTTTATTCCTGGGGAGCCACAAGCCCTGGAGGCTGGCCCTAGGGGGCCAGTTCAGGCAGTAGTACCCCCACACACTGGTAAGGACAGAGATGGCAGAAGACCAGGAAACTCTCACCTATTGCCCTGTAACCATAGGGGTTGAGGGGGACCTCAGGGACCACAAGGCCCCCACACCACTCCACAACCAAGAGTCCATTGCAAAAGCCACTAACTGGGCAGTCCAAATAGGGCAAAGAGAAGTGTAGCAAACAGCCCCTGGATGGCAAACAGGGAGAAAGGGCAGGAGGGGCCTTCTCTCAGGCAGCCGTGCCCCCTATGTCCCTGCAACCCCAACTGGGAGCAGCCTCTAACTGCCCTGGGCAACCAGCTTGATCCTCCCCCACTCCCCAAGCAGCAAAACCCCATGTTCCCACCCTGTGGGAAGCCTTCAAAGGAAAATTCTAGCCACCTCCCCGTTCCTTCCCTTCGCATGGAAGCTGGACCCCAGGGGCCCCCAGCCCCCTTCCCAGCAGACAGGTTTCCCTCCCATCTCCCCACCTTCCTAAAAAGAGGAAGGAGCCAGAAAAAGGAACCTGGAACCTGCCTGCCACCCCTGGACACAGGTGCATCCATCACCTGGTGGGTGGGCAGGAGGGGGGGCTAGAGAGCACAAGGGGCGCCCAATGCCCCTGGGCCAAGTCCCCGACATCTGGGCCTGGGTTTCTCCGCGAATATGACAGGACTAAGGCCCTTCCAGCTCGGCCGGGCCTGGGCCCCCTTCTTTCGGAAATCCGCCCGCCACCCGCACCCCACTGTGGGGTGAGGGACGCTGCGGAGGCCGAGAGCTGAGCAAACGCCTGGGGTAAAAGCGAGGGGACATTGTGACGCCAGCTCCGGGAGCCGCTGCCCGTCCCCGCTGCCTGCCCATCCGAGCTCGCCGAGAGCCCGGAGAGCGGCGCCGGGCGGAGCAGGAAGGAGCGAAAGGCGAGAAGAAAGTTGGGGAAGCGGAAGCGGCGGCGCGGCGCTCCCCCGGCCCGCCCGCCCGCGCGCTCGGCCCTTGCCTCATGTTCTCCACCGTCCGGCCGCCGTGGCGCAGCAGGCAGACGACCGAGGCCACCGCGGACATCGAGAAGCAGAGCGTGCAGTACAGGGCGACCTTGGCGTAGAACCTGGCCGTGCGGCTCAGCTGCACGAGCAGCAGCAGCAGCAGCAGCGCCGCTGTCAGCCACGGCCAGAACTCCATGGCGCGGCCACCGACCGTGCCCCGACGACGCTGCCCGCTGGCTCCCGGCCCGGGCCGGCCGACTCGCGGCTGGCGACCCTAGCGCTCCTCCCGGCCGCGCCGCGCCTCTTATTGCGAGGGCGGCGGGGCGGGGCGCCGGGTGGAGAGAGGCGCGCGGGCCAAGGAAGCGACTAGGTGCGGCGCCCCGCCCCCTCCCCTCCCCCCCGCCGCCGCTGCCCCACCCGCGACTCCCCCACCCCGTCCCGCCGCCACGCCACGCCCTCCGCCTGTCACTCCCCACCTCTGGCTGCCCCAGCCCGTGACACAAACTCCCCTAATCCCTGCCTCCAGGGGCACTGAGACTCTGGGCGATGCAGCAACCCTGCTGGCCTCAACTCCCGTGCTGCCCCCACAGTCCAGGCCTCCTCACCCCACTTGGTGTCCCCCACCTGCAGCCAGCCCCTTGCCAACCTCAGGTGGCCACAAGCCCCTCAGTCCAGAATCACAGGCGTGTAAAAGACAACTCAAGGCTGACCCCTGTGCCAGTCCGGTCACTATATAAGGTGACCCTCAAGCTGCTTAAGTGACCAGTGGCCACCTGGCTGGCCACTGCAGGTATGGCTCTTCATGTTCCTTCACACAACTGCGAGGAGACTGAGGAGGTGCTTTGGGGCCTGGTGGGCATGTGGGGGCGGTGAGAGAGGCAAAAAGCAGGAAGATGAGTGTGTTTCTGGGCGGGGCTGGGGGTGCCCATCACTGGGTGCCAGGAGCAGTGTGTCACCAGAGCCAGTGGTAAATATCAGGGGACTGTATTCCCATTGGTTCCACAGGTGGGCCAGCCTGGCAGGGCATGGTGCAGTTGGCACTCACTCGGACGAGGGCACTTGTCAGACCTGCCTCCTTCTGCCCCGCATCATGTGTTCAGAGAGCGGATTGAGATTATTAAAAGTACTTCTCATTCCAACAGTTGTGTCTTCACCTAGAGGACTGGGACCCTTGTGTTTGCTTTAATTTATGAAATGCCCACAGCTACCCGCCATGCCTAAGGGCATTAGAAGTGTATTATTGACCCCTGTTGTTCCAGGTACAACTCCTAAAATACATCAGTGAATAGAATATCGCAACTTCCTGCTCACTGCAAGTTGTACTAAATTTTCAAGGACAAGTACAAAAACTTCACCTTGCAGGTGAATGGGGAGCTCTGACCCTAAGGGAAGTGAGAGGTCTCTGGGCCTAGCAGCTATGAACACGTGTCCTCTGTCCTTCATGGAAGCAGAGTATCTGCCACTTGCTGTGTACCTGGGGGCATTTTACAGAACAGGTTGGCAGAGCGCTCACTGGTTCAGCCAGCTCCATGCTATCCGGCCTGTACCTGCCTAGACAGACCAGCTGCTTCTCCTTCTGTTTGGGACGGGGAACTACACAGGCCCACTGCCACCTGGGGCCGGGCACTGTGCTACCTGGGAAGCCTAGAGGTGACTGCTGGCTGGCTGCCAGATTTATCAGCTTCCCGGGCAGACATGGGTGTACAGATGTGTGCCCTATGGCCAGTGGGGTAGGGAGCAAGAGTCCTCAGTGGGCCTCTGGGAGGGTGGGGGTTCACATTCCATTCAGTTAGAGGCCGTCGTACCCCAGTACTGAGAGGGTCTTACACCCAACCTTGCAACCCCTGGGGCCCTCTTCCTGCTCTTTACCTCCCAGAGCACTTCCCTGGCTGAGGTGTCTGCCATCTTTCACCCTTCGTGACTCGGTGACTCCTTTGTATTTGTGTTGGTTGCCATCTCCCTCTGCATTGGGCTTGTCAGTTTGGTTTACTGTTGTGTGAGCTGCACAAAGACCATGCCTGGCACATGAGGGTTGGTGCTGGAAATACTGAGGCTCCCAGAGGTGACAGCCAGCCAACCAGTGGAAGAGGCTACCTGTCAGTGTATGGGGTGGCTCCCCTGCTCCAGGGTGACAGGAGAAGCTCCAGGACAGGGGCCTGGACCACCTGTTGCATTCCTAGGCAAGGTGGGGTTTTGCCCAATGACCTCCTGGAGAGGCTGTGACCCAATTCCACTTCCTTCCCCAGTTCCATCCTCCTTCCGGAAAGCGTTAAAACCAAAGGTCCGCTTTTCCTCCAACAAGGAAGGGGAGGAGAGTGCTGGGGGCTGGGAAAGGCTGGCTTATCACACACCTGGGATGTTGTTGGAACACACATATTCAGGGCATTACATTAATAGAAGGCCACGTTTGGGGAGCTAACAAAACTCTATCCCTCAAAATAAAGCTCCAGAGAATCTTCAGGGCAAGCAGAGATACCAAGACGAGAGATTTGCTCTGAAATTAGTGTTTCTCAGCTAAGCAGGGCCAGTGTAGGCTCTGCTGTGTCTGTCCCAAGAGTGTGGGGAAAGGAAGAGTGCCAGCTCTACTGGATTGGGTGGCTAGCATTCTGTCTGACCCTTGGAGTCCCCCCAGCTACCAGGGGCAGGTGGTTGAGGGTGGGCCAGTGGTGGAGTCTGTGGTCAGGCGGCCGGCCCAAGGACAGCTGAGAGCCCTCCTGGACATTTGCTGGGACCCAGCCAGATAGCTCATGACACCAGGTGACACAATCAAGCCCAAGCTGCACTATCCCGTGAGGCCTGCGGGAACCTCAGCCCAGGGAAGAGAAGACACCATGGGGTGTGATGTGCCCATGGCTTCCTCTACCAGGCTGGGTAGGGTGCGGTCCTCTTCATGTTTCTCTTGGGCCCAGAGGACCAGCCAGGCTCTCTGAGTTCAGGAAACAGAGCCAGCGCTGTGTGGCCCAGGAAGGGCAGGTTAGGAGGGGCTGGGCAGGGCACCTAGCCTTTGAAGTCCAGTCCATCTGGCTTCAAACCCCAAGTTAAATAATCTGCCAGGCCTCAGTTTCCTCGTCTATAAAATGGGGACACTCACCTTGCTTTGTGTGGCCAAGGAAAAGCAGGCTACTGGCCTGTGGGAAGCATGGCCTTGCCTATACCTCCCCCTGCAAACCTGCCCGGGAGGACAGACACAGGACAGAAGCTAGGGAGGGAGAATGCTGCTGGCCCACGGGATCAGGGGCATCGTGGCTGCAGGAGCAGCCCTGCTCCCTTGGGGAGACGTCCCTAGGGCTGGCCACCATCTGGGGAGGAGGTTATGGCCAGGCTGGAGGCTGGATGGGAAAGGGCAGGCTGCACAGGGAGTTTGGTCTGCATGGGGCTGGGACTCTCAGGCAGAACATGCCTGGGCCTGCGTGTTTCCAAACTTCTTGGGGGTGTACCCCGAGGGCATGATGCCATCCCTGTCACCTGTAAATAAAGTAAAGCAGCCTGTGAATTTTTCATGGGCTTGTGCTTAAAAATAGATGAGTGAGGCCTCTGGGCCCAATTGCCGACCTTTGTGGTGGGCAGGAAAGGTCCATATTCTCCCCAGTGAGGTGAGGGTGGTGGTGGCAAGGGTTTCTTGGGACCCAAGGACCCAAACTCAGGAGCCAACAGAGCTCTGGGGTCATGGGCTGGGGTGGGGGTGAGGGGCAGTGTGATACCCGATGAGATCTCACTTCTGCCAAGGATTTCTGGGCTGGGAGGACAGAGGTGGCCAGAAATGACAGAGGGCCGGGGACATGCCACCTTGAGACAGAGGAGAAGACGGCCCCGAGAGAAGGGAGCGCCAGGCAGGGGGCGAGGGGCCTTCTCTGCAGCAACCTCCCCCACCCAGAGGATCTGGGACCCCCACACTCCTGACACAGGTGTCTAAGTGACTCATATCGGAAGTGGGAGCTGGGGGCAAGAAGGGTTCCAGGGGCAGGAAGTGTCCAAGCAGAAGCAGCTCTTTTGTTCCAACATCACAGGGACTCCAACCTCAGATGGTCAGCTCAGATGGTCAGGCAGACAGAGGCCCTGAGGGTAAATGAGGGGACGTCACCAGGTGAAGTGCCTAGGGTGAAAGCTAGGCAGCCCAGCCCTGCCACGTACCCCTATGACCATAGAACAGCCCAGCCTCTCTGGGACTCAGCTTCCCCTCTGCACAAAGGGGATGATGTACAGTGGCCTGGGGCATTCTGGTGATTAAAGGGGATGAGGCTTGTGATGCCAGGCTCATCAGCAGAGCCTGTTATAGTCCTCAGGCCACCTGACCCCTGGCCCAGCTGGCATTCCCAACTATGCCAGCTGCCCTGGCTACCCCCAGGCCAGCCTAAGCAGGGCAGGGGTACAGGCTGGCGTGCAGGCATGTAGGCTGAGCTGCAGCCCTCACCTGCTGGCTGAGGGGCTGCCCCCAGGATCAGGGTCTTGCAGGTGCCAAGCCCAGCACTCACTTGTGCTGGCCTCCTCTGTCCTTACTTCTCATCTCCAGCCAGGGAAGGTCCCAGAGCAGGGGTCCCAGAGCCGGCCTCCACATGAAGGCCCCTTCCCAACTGCATCCCCAACCCCAGCCCAGCTTTGGCCTGCCCCCATCAATGGGCAGGCATGGGGGGGGGGGACCAGGAGTCTCCCCTGGGCTTCCCCACTGTGCAGCCAGGTTTGGAGTTATAGGGAGAGAGAAGGAGGGAGGGAGGGGAGAGAGAGGGTGCTGGGAAGCTGTGGAGGCCTCTGGTCTGCCAACTGGGCCATTGCTTCCCTTCACCCCTGCCCCAAATACTTTGAGTGCCTGCAACCCTCAACTGTCAATGAGAAAAACAAACGGCTCTCAAGAAGGGCTGTCACAGGCCCCAGAGGCCAGCAGAACCAGTGCTGTTTCCTTTGGTGAGAGTCCTCTGGGACAGCTCTCTCTGCCCACTCACTCCTGCCCCTGGCCCCTGCTGGGTCCTGGGTCCCCAGTTTCCTCTGCAGAGCTCCTTTCCCAGTGTCAGAGCCACACTGCCAGGGCCACTGTGGGCGGCCACACAGAGTTCCCAGGAAGTACAGAAGGGCCTGTCCGGGTGGGATGACCCATGGCCTGGACCACAGGGCTGAACATGTTGCCCACAGACGCAGGTAGACCAAGGGGTCCTGGAGGTCATCTGGAAGGAGCTTCTAGTGGCAACGGCTGCTGACACCACATCGCAGCAGTCACTGACTGGCTGGGGCCTCATTGGCTTCTGGCTGTGCCTTCTTTTTCCTATAGAGACTCTGATGCAGGGGCGGGGGAGGGGTCAGAGCTCTTGCCTCTACCCTGGCTGTGAACAAGTGCACACTCACTCATGAGAGAGGGCAGTTGTTCCACAGTGGCACTTACGCAAGTAGAATCATCCAAGCGGTGGAAAGTGACTCAGAGCTCCATTGTAAACCCAGCTAAATTCCAGGTGGGTTCCTGACTTAAATGTAACCAAGGAAACTCCAGCAGGAGCACACAGGCCTGGCAGGTGGAGATGAGGTGGGGAGAGAACCTGAGAAGCTGCCCGGCAGCCCCCAGCTCCACTGTGCAGTTTGTGCACTGCACAAGTCTAGAGGGTGTCAACAACACTAAGGGGGACAGGAGCCATCCCTTCCAAAGTGAGCAGACCATGTTCTCTGGCTTTTCACCTTACCACACCTATCACCACCCTGAGGTCTCTCCACTGGTGCCCTGGGTGAGAGGACAAGGTCCAAGAGCCCCAGCCCCAACCACACTCACCCTGCCCCGCTGGGACACATACTTGATTCACAGCCCAGGGCAGGTGTGGCTGACCAGTGACCCATCCAGGCACTGGAGTGACCCAGCTAATGAGCTGGAAACAGGAGCTGCAGCTCTGACGGCTCCTGGGAAAAGCCTCCACTGCGGTTACCTGCACTGTCCCGGGGTAGGGTTGCCAGATTTAGCCAAAGAGACTAGGATGCCAGGTTAGATGGAATTTCAGATAAGTGAGGAATAATTGTTTAGAATGAATATGACCTGTGCAACATTTGGGCCATACCTCTACTAAAAAATGTATTTGTTGCTTATCTGAACTTCAGATATAACTAGTGTCCTGTATTTTGTTTGCAACTCTTTACCTAGACTAGGGCTAAGTCCCCCAGGGCCACTCCTGGCTCCTCCAACCTGGCCCCTGCAGAGGATGGGGCAGCTCTGTCCTGCAGGGCATAGGCCCCATCAGGGGGAGGACTGGGGAGCAGGGCAGAGCCCAGTTAGAGCTGCTCGTGGGCACTTAGTGCTGCCTCTTTCTTGCACAATCCCACCAAGTGCAGATTCCCGCAGCCTCCCATGGCCAGAGCAACCTGGTGGCAGGGAGCTCTTCCCAGGGACTCCAGCCTGGAGGGTTCCAGATCCTGGGGACAGATGGGGCAGTGCAGCAGCCAGGGTCCCTTGATGGGCGTCACTAGAAACTGGGTGTGCTCTGCCAAGCACCTAGGCGAGGGGAAGGGGCAGGAATTCCCCCAGGGAAGCATCCTGGGGGTGGTGACCCCCACAGAAAGTGTTCTCTAGGCTCAGCCCTTGCAGCCATGTGGCCAGAGGGGCAAGAGCACCGAGTCCCAGAGGGGGAGGGTGGGCTCAGCAGTGGGCCAGGCCACTGTTAAGCTTGGGGTCCCAGGAGGCTAGGATGGCCTGAGAGGCACTAGCGTGTGTCCAGACTCTGTGCTGGTCACCTGACATCTGCGATGCCACCTCTCAAACTCTGCTGAGCTGCAGGCCCAGCCTAGTAACCAAGAGCTTTTGAGGGCACCTGGAAGTCAGGTTACAATTCCCACTGGCCCTGCCTACAACATCCCCACCTGGTCACCTCCACTGCCTGAGTCCTCAAGGCTCAGCCCCAGCTCCCTTGTCTGCCCCCCAGACCCTGTCTATAACAGGCTGTTTGAGGCCTCGTAGCCCTGATAGGCCCACTGTGACTCTCATTTCCAGGAAGCTGTATGAAAAACCTTTCAATGACACCAACGTCTCACTATAGTGACTCAGTCACCTTTGTAAATAGAGCACAGCTCACCAGCATGCTCTGGTCTTACCTGTGAGCTGTACCACCCCAACGCAGCAGGACCCGGCCAGCTCTTCTCCCCTTCAAGCCAGCTGTGTCCCGAGACTGCCTGATGTAGGCCCATGAGTAGCGCGGCGGGTCTGTGGCCAGCAAGACAACCACAAGAGCCCTGGCAGGTGCCCAGCAACTGCCTCTGGAGACCACAGTGAATTGGGAACCCATCCCTGCTGGCCACAGGGGTCCCTGGAAGGTGCCTGCCCCATGGACCACACTCTGGAGAGGGGCTGCCTTCGGAGGGCTGCAAGCCCCGGGAGGCCTGGCTCGTCCTGGGCCATGTTCCTGGGTTCTGACCTGTGTCTGTCCCCAGAGACATAATGTGCCTGAGCAGCTATAGTACCATCTTCCCTCCACCTGCCTGTCCGGTGCCAGCTCTCAGGCAGGCCTCTGCCAGCTACGGGCAAGCATGTTCCCGCCCTGGTCCTCATTGGGCTAGGCACAAGTTCTCCTGACGGAATTTACAAACCTCGCGGGTCCCATGCATGCCTATGAACAGCTTCCCTGGTATGAAACTGCCATTATACTCCAAGTTGCCTTCCTGACATGACAGTGTGCCCTGTGTGCCTCCAAAGTCAGGCCATCTGGCACTACTATTGTGGGATTTAACCAGCCCTGCTGAGGGATGCTGAGTTCACCCCACTCCTAGGGGCAGGGGAGATCAGGAGCCCTGCTGGGAATGTCCCCCAAGATAAACTCACTAAGGGCTGGGCGTGGTGGCTCATGCCTGTAATCCCAGCACTCTAGGAGGCCAAGACAGGTGGATCGTCTGAGCTCATGACTTCCAGATCAGCCTGAGCAAAAGCAAGATCCCGTCTCTACTAAAAAGATCCTGGGCATTGTGGTGGGCTCCTGTAGTCCCAGCTACTCAAGAGGCTGAGGAAGGAATATCTTGGCTTGAACCCAAGAGTTTGACGTTGCTGTGAGGTATGACACCCAGGCACTCTACCCAGGGTGACAGAGATTCTGTCTCAAAAAAAAAGAAAAGAGGCTCGGCGCCCGTGGCTCAACGGGCTAAGGCGCCAGCCACGTACACCTGAGCTGGCGGGTTCGAATCCAATCCGGGCCCGCCAAACAAGAATGACAGCTGCAACCAAAAAAATGGCCGGGCGTTGTGGCGGGCGCCTGTAGTCCCAGCTACTTGGGAGGCAGAGGCAGGAGACTCACTTGAGCCCAGGAATTGGAGGTTGCTGTGAGCTGTGATGCCACAGCACTCCATCCAGCTTG
>CAUYON010066653.1:0-14550 GCA_963573935.1 Arctocebus calabarensis | reverse complement strand
TCATTCCATCCAAGCTCCATCCCTGTCAGTTCAAGCTTGTTTAATTCCATAAACTCTTAATCAAGTGATGGTCCAGCCATACTCTTGGTGGACTCTTCAGATATGTTTTCTCATTTTCTGCAATGTGAATAGGGAGATAATTTTTCAAATCTTAACATTCTGTTTCTTTTAGCTTAATAATTCTTTCTTCAGTTCTTCTGTGTCTTACATTTTTCTGTAAGCAGTCAGGAGGAGCCCAGATGAGCCTTTAACACTTTACTTTGCTTATTTGCTAAATATTCAATTTCATTGTTCACAAGTTCTACCTTCCACAGAACACAGCTCAGTTGAGTTCTTCACCACTTTTTTTTTTGGAGACAGAGCCTCAAGCTGTCACCCTGAATAGAGTGCTGTGGCATCACAGCTCACAGCAACCTCCAATTCCTGGGCTCAAGCGAATCTCTTGCCTCTGCCTCCCAAGTAGCTGGGACTACAGGCGCCCACCACAACGCCAGGCCATTTTTTGGTTGCAGCCGTCATTTTTTGTTTGGTGGGCCCAGGCTGGATTCGAACCCGCCACCTCAGGTGTATGTGGCTGGCGCCTTAGCCAGTTGAGCCACAGGCGCAGAGCCAAGTTCTTCACCACTTTATAAAAAAGACTGCCTTCCCTCCAGTTTCCAGTTCCTCATTTCCATCTGAGGTCTCCCCCAGACTCTCCCTTAACACACATTTCTATCATGTACCTCAAAACTCTTCCCACCTCTACCCATTACCCAGCTCTAAAGCCATTTCCACATCTTTAGGTCTCTTTTATAGCAGAACCCCACTTCATGGTAACCAAAACACATCTTAGTCTGGGCTCTACAGAAAAACACAACTAATAGGACATAAACATAGATATACATATAAACATAAAGAGAGTTATTATAAGGAATTAGCTCACGTAATCATGAAGGCTAAGAAGTCTCAAGATGTGCAGTCAGCAAGCTGGAGACAATGGGTGGGCCAATGACATAATTCCAGGGCAAGCAAAAGGCCTGAGAACCAGAAAGCCAATGGTGTTAATTTCCAGTTTGCATCTGACACAAAAAGTAGAAAACCAATGTCCTATTTCAAAGACAGGCAGAGAGAAAGAATTTTTTCTTGCTTGGTCTTTTTGTTCTATTCAGGCCTTCAATAGATTAAATGAGGCCCACCCATATTGAGTTAGGAATCTGTTTTACACAGTGTACTGACTCAGGTGTTAATCGGATCCAGAAATGCCCTCATAGACACACCCAAGAATAACATTTAACCAAATATCTGGGTACCCCAGGGCTCAGTCACGTTGACACAGAAATTAACCATCACGCCAGCTCAGTATTCCTTGACCTGCCTTCTTGTCCTTTCCTCATATGTTGAACCCTAACTTAGCCCATTCATCAGTCTTTCACCAGTCACCAATTTTGTGGTTTTGCTCAATAATTAGGGCTTTGCTAAGAGACTCCATAATTGCCCTAAAAATAACTGATAACATATTGGTAAGTGCAAATGATTTAAAAATTACTTTCCCAGCTCAGTGCCTGTGGCTCAAGCAGCTAAGGCACCAGCCACATACACCTGAGCTGGTGGGTTCGAATCCAGCCTGGGCCCGCCAAACAACAATGATGGCTGCAACCAAAACATAGCAGGGCATTGTGGTGGGCGCCTGTAGTCCCAGCTACTTGGGAGGCGGGGGCAGGAGAATTGCTTGAGCCAGGAGTTGGAGGTTGCTGTGAGCTATAATGCCATCACACTCTACCCAGGGCGACAACTTGAGGCTCTGTCTCAAAAACAAACAAATAAACAAAAAAACATTTAAAAATTACTTTCCCTATTGCATTTCCTCTGTCCTTTATCCAAGGAATAAAAAAATTTATATTGTGGTAAAATACAGGTAACCTAAAATTTACAATTTTAGTCATTTTAAAGTGTACAGTTCAGCGGGACTAAGTACTTTCACAGTGTTGTGCAAACATCACCACTATCTTGTTCTAGAATCTTTTTATTACCCCATTAAGCAGCCACTCCCATTTCCCCTCCCCCCAGTCCCTGGCAACCACTAATCTGCTTTCTGTCTCTACAAAATTGCCTGTTCCAGATATTTGATATAAATAGAATTATACAATATTACAGTGCTTTGTTTCTGAATTTTTTCGCCCAGCTGAAGATTAATTTTAGCCTTCTTAGCTAAGAAGGGTGAGAAATGGGAAGTAAGTATATATTTTGTGATATAAATATTTTGGGGTTATCTTTAAAATCTCACACATTCTACTTCACTGTTTTATCAAGATTTGGGGAACCCATCTGTTATTCATCCACCTTAGACATTCTGCTTTGTGCAGTTAACTATTTCCGGGGAGGCTGGAAGCAGCCTGAACACATGCTGGCATTGGGCAATGTGAGGACACTTCAGGGCCCGGTCCTGCTCAGTCAGGGAGGGCTTCTTTCCCGGACAGTGACCTGCCAGGACCAGAAGAGTCAAAGGTCATGCAGCCCTGGGGGCACACAGATGCTTATCTGCAGACACTTCAAGTCATAATAAAAATGAAAGCAAGCCCATCCCTACCAGCAAGGAAGTTAATTATTTATGGGCTTTACTTTGAAGGAAAGACAGATTTATAGGGAAAAGAAAAGGACACCACATCAACTACAAAAATCATTTCCAGAAGAAGAAAATTTTTAATCAAATGTGAGTCAAAGATAATGCGTTCTTGGTTTGCACAGCACAGCTGCTGAGTTTTAAAAGGGTCCAAGGTTTGTGAACTATGGGTAATTTGAAAGAATACAAAGCTTTACTGGGGACGTATCCTGTGGATGGCCAGCTGAGACTACAATTCTACTGAAGTTCTGCGAAGTTTGACAGACCCTAGTCTGGAGAGTCTGAGTCTATCACGCCAGGAGAGCCCAAGATTTATAAGAGCTGCTTTAAAACCATGAAGCCCTGGGAGGCTCAGTTTAAGGGATTCAGTCTGTGTCACAGTTTTTATTTGCTGCGGACTTCCACCATTTTTAACAGAGTACCTAAACACAGGCTCTTTTTTTTTTCTTCTAGCTCTTCCTTTTCCACCTATCTCCTCTTTATTAATAACCAAACATAAATAGAAGACAAATATTTTTAGCTTCTGTTTCTATTCTGTTACCATTTCTGTATTTGCTAATATCAAAGTCCCAATTAATCCTCATACAAATTCATGTTGTTTTTCTGCTTTTGTATGAAAATATGAACCACGTAGTCTTGTTAATTTTATTCCATAAGGACTAACTTAATCATATATACGAGCACCGCAGTAACCCACTAAACAAATCCACGTGAGGATAAAAGGAACATCACAGGCCTGATCTGGACACAAAGGCCTTTGTGTTTTTCTCCTTCTCTTTTTAAAAGTTTCTGGAATCTGTAACTGAACACACAGCAGACTCTGGTTAAAAATTCATGATGATTCCTTTTTAAATAATAGCATTTGTCTTTTTTATGAGGTCTTTCAGCTCAAAAGGATCCTTATTTCACTCCACAAATATTTACATTCAAAAGTCATGACTATTCTAAGAAATTTCCAGGTGATCCTAAAAAAAAAAAGGCATATAAGTCAGGCTTATAAGAGTCAACATCACTAGGCTTGAACAAATATACCTGAATTTATCCATACAATAAATGATGTTCCCTTCAAAGTAGCTATTGGCTAAATAGCCAAATAATCATTAGCTATTTTCCAAGGATTCAAGGATTTTTTTTTTTAATGCTTTTGAAATTTCAGTTAGGAACTGCCTTCCTTCATACACAGAGAATTGTTTTGAATGTCCCTGATGGTTTAAAAATATATATATTTTTCTCATCAGGGTAAGTTTCCTTTTTGGAAACTACCAAACCATTCAATAAGGCAGATGGCAATTGGTTGGATAGAACTGCTTTAGCCTAAAAACAGGTGACTACAATATAATAAAACTATTTTTAATATGATTCCTTAATTACTCATAAATATAATTCCAAAAGGTAACTCTAAAACATTTAGAACAATAGCAGTACAGTTGAAAGAAGTGTCTTGACTTCCAAATCAACTCCTCTGAAAAAGATGAGATTCATTTGAACATAATTTTTTTCCAATAGAGTTTCATTCTGTCACCCAGGAATGTGGTCACACCATCATAGCCCACTGCAGCCTCAAACTTCTGGGCCCAAGTGATCCTCCTGTCTCAGCCTCCTGAGTTGCTGTGATTTCAGGCCACCATGCCCAGCCACTATATGCTTTGTGGGGTCAAACCATCCTGGCCTTGTTTGATTTTGACAGACATACTGCACCATCAGTAACTAGCCAAGGAGAATTGACTATTTTCAGCTTGCTACAGTATCAAATTTTATCTAACAATTCCATTTTTTTGAATGAACAGACATGCAAACCCTGAAATACCTTCATGGAACTATGACTCTATAAGGTCTTCTTTTTTTTTAAGATATAGTCTTTGTCTGTCGCCCTGGTTAGAGTGCTGTGGCATGATAGCTCACAGCAACAACAAACTCTTGGGCTTTCAGCTTCCCCAGTAGCTGGGACTATAGGCTTCTGCCACAAAATCTAGCTAGTTTTTCTAATTTTAGTAGAGACAGGGTCTTGCTCTGAGCTCAGGTAATCCACCCAACTCAGCTTCCCAGACTGCTAGAATTAGAGGCTTGAGCCATCACACCCAGACAACCCTATAAATTTAATACAAATAAACTTGTGTTTTGTTTTTTGTGTTCCTATCAATGAAAACGGGAGGAAGGATATTGGGCTTCTATTGTATACCAAGGACTAAACCAACATGTTACCATTTTAACGCTCTCAACATCTCTAAGCTAAAAATTTTTATCCCCACTTACAGAGTCAAAAATCCAGATTAGCAGAACACTGGCAAGTGGGAAAAGTGCATTTAGAATTAGCTGATCAGGCTCAGCACCCATGCACAGTGGTTACAGTGCCAGCCACATACACCGAAGCTGGCAGGTCCAAACCCAGCCCGGCCCTCTAAACAACAACGACAACTGTAACAAAAAATAGCCAGGCATTGTGGTGGGCGCCTGTAGTCCCAGCTACTTGGGAAGCTGAGGCAAGACAATTGCTTAAGCCCAAGGGTTTGAGGTTGCTGTGAGCTGTGACACCACTGTACTCTACTGAGGGCTACATAGTGAAACTCTGTCTCCAAAAAAAGAAAGAAAGAAAGAAAAAATAGAACTAGCTGACTGCAGGTGGAGGAAAAAACCAAAAGCCACACCCGTGTGTTTGGAAAATGAAATGAAAATATCTTCCCACTGAGAACCCCTTTTTCCTCCCCCAGAAACTGACGCTATCATTCTCCTACTTGCTTTTTCATTAATCTCAATAATTCTTTTGCCGTACCTTTCAAAAATATAAAATAGGACAATTACCTCCCAATCTGGAAAAATAAAATGTCCTATGACTTTTTGTCGTGTTATTTATACAAGGAGTCTTTGGAAACCAGTTAAGTACTTGAACCAGTTAAGTATTGGGTGGGACATTTAAAAATAAATCTAGCTAAATAAAGAACTGTTAAAGTGAATAGAACAAAGTAAAAAATCGTGATCCTTAGCTAAAAGATATTAGAGAACACCATCTATGGTGGTAATAAATTAAAGATTTAAATTAAGAAAAGAAGGAAAGAAGAGATCTTTCAGATAAATGCAAAAGGAAACTGAGAACCAATGTCAGGGTATTTCATTTGACCTTGGAGACATATTTTACTGGTGACTTTGTTCATAAAAGTGTTTCTGATATAGTTTTTTTTTTACTTTTAATGGCCCAATTTTGCCAGCAATCTTCCAATTCCCTTTTATTCTACTTAACAAGGCTTGTTCATTTCAGCTTTTATTTTCTTATTCAGACCCCTAATGACCAACAATTTGAAAGGAAACAAATTAAAATAAGACACTTGGAGTAAATAATGAATTCTTTCATCATAATGATGAGTAACGATTGTCAAAATAAATATTAACTCCATGTTAACTTACTAATGTTTAGATTCTTACCTTATTTCTGTGAGCGTTTCATTCTCATGGCCTTTTGTCTTTACCCATAGTCAAAACTAACACCAACCACATTCTAAAAGAGTTTAAAATTTAAATGACTGATGTTTTGAAAATAACATGACAATCTTATTTAGAAATCTAGATTTGTGGCTCGGCACCTGTGGCTCAACGGGCTAAGGCGCCAGCCACGTACACCTGAGCTGGTGGGTTCGAATCCAGCCGGAGCCCACCAAACAACAATGACAGCCGCAACCAAAAAATGGCTGGGTGTTGTGGTGGGTGCTGCATCCCAGCTACTTGGGAGGTGGAGGCAGGAAACTCGCTTGAGCCCAGGAATTGGAGGTTGCCGTGAGCTGTGATGCCACAGCACTCTCTCCAGGGTGACAGCTTGAGGCTCTGTCTCAAAAAAAAAAAAAAAGAAATCTAGATTTGCGAATGCTATCAGAGGAGTTCCCAAAAGTTCCAGAAAGCTTGCATTACTTCTGGCTTTTTTTGTTCTCTTAAGTCTGCATCTGTTTTTATACTAAAAGGATATACAGAAACTTGTGTGCATTGTTCATCTGAAGTTGCCATCTTATGAAGCAGAGTTGAATACAGAAATGTCTTTCACTTCAAAGGGCATACCATGGGGCACAAAGAAAGAAGAAATTGGGTCCTTCCAGCCAAACTTTACTCTTTGGCACTCATACTCAACTCCCCAGGGATATAAGAGGGTAAACTCTGGCCCTTGTAGCTCTAGGTAACATTTCCCACAACCCCTGATTCATAAATATTGACATTTGGGGAAAATAAGAACAAAAAAAAAGAAGAAAAAGGCTTTAGAAAAAAATGTTTTTAAGTTGAAATGTTCATATATTTTTAAAATCTGATTTATAACTAAGATACCACTATAATTTTTAAATAAAATATACCTTATCTTAGAGTTTTTAAAAATAGTATTACACATCAACAACTGAGAAAAAGAAAACATTCAGTAGTTTTAAATTGCTCTTTGGGTTTGGTTTGTGTTTTTTGTTTGTTTTTGGTTTTTGCCATCAGGAAAATAACAGGCAGGACAGATTTGAAAGCACCTTTTTTAAAAGGAACTATAATAAGACCATTCTTACATAAGATATATATTTTTTTGGTTAATGCCAATTTTTAAATCATAGTTAATTCTGAATTTTTTATCTTCAGCAAAATCTTTTCTTTTTCCTTTTAAATATTTGTCTTCACCTCTCTTTGCTTCAAAAAAGCAAAACAATGTATTAAATACTAACTAAGACCTTGAGGAGTTCTCTGGCTGGAGACTGTTTCCTCTGTGGAACTATAGCGCAGCCTGGTGGCAATAGCTGTTATTACTACAGTTTAATGGACACAAAAATAAATATCCTGTCAGGAAAGAGCAGTGGGGTGGCTCTCTAAGCATCACGATCACAAGTAGAACTTTTAATTTTTTTAAATATCTTTTAAGAATAGTAACTTTCCTGATGAACCATCATATCACCCTACACAATCAACATTCATATAATTTCACAAATAAAATTTTTATTCATATTTTATTACTTTAAGACTCTTACAATTATCTGAACAAGGCTTCAAGAGAATTCAAGAGGGAAATAAGGTCTTTACTGAGTGATACAGGAGAGTAAACCAAGTAGTTTATCAGCCCTAGGAAGCTTCTTTTCCTCTTGGTGTCAGCCAAGAAAACCAAAAAAAAGACGTATTTGCCATTAGACTTTTTCTAGCCTTCAGATTTTAGCTAACAAAAATCTAGTTAACTAAATTCATTTCCATTCTTACACAAAAAAAGTATTGTTGATACTTTGTCCCTAGAAGAGAAGACAATTTTATATGGTTTTCTTTCATGTAAGAAAGAAAACTAGCAGCATATGGATGAAAAACTTTATAGACAAAATGATGATTCAGAGTAACCGTAATATTTTACGAGTTTGTTGTGTTTTATACTCACTCACTCATCTAATCCTCTCAACCATCCTTATCAAATTAAGGATCAGTATCTCCATTTTACATGCTAGGAAACTGAGGCTTAGGATATAAAATAATTTTTTCAAGGTCATTCAGCTAATGAGTGACAAAAGGGACTGAACCCTGGCCCTGCCTGTTTCAAAGCCCACGCTCAGAATCAGGCACACAATAGGCGCTGAGTAAATATTTATGTGTTGACTCAGTGAACAAATGCACAGATTGTGAGGCTGTTAAAGGTAAGCTTGGGGCGGCACCTGTGACTCAGTGAGTAGGGTACTGGCCCCGTATACTGAGGGTGGTGGGTTCAAACCCGGCCCCCCCAAACTGCAACAAAAACTAGCCAGGCGTTGTGGTGGGTGCCTGTAGTCCCAGCTACTCGGGAGGCTGAGGCAAGACAATCGCCTAAACCCAGGAGTTGGAGGTTGCTGTGAGCTGTGATGCTACAGCACTCTACTGAGGGTGATAGAGTGAGACTCTGTCTCTACAAAAAAATAAAATAATATAATATAAAGTAAGCTTGGACTAGATTCAACATCCAATAATTTTTCCAGGTTTTGTTTGGGCAATCACGCTGGTCCGAGCCCACATTGTCACCACTATTTTCTGGAAAAGAACAAAGAAGAGACACCAGACCATATGGAGTCACCTGTGTCTCAGCCCCAGGCTGTCTTATCTAAGAGGCACTAACAGGGGGTCTTTACCCCTTTAGTGCTTTAGATGCCTTTGGAAGTCTAGCGAAGCTTCTGGAACCCTGTTTAAAATAATGTTTTTTAATACAGGACAAGCAAAATAATCTATTTTAAAATAAAATTTTCCAAAATTTTTAAAGATCAATGTCATGTATGTGTTTGTTTTTTAATTTATTGAAGATTGAATAATAAGATCTAACAGCAGACTTAATCAGTAGTATATATTCAAAATAGTAATAAGTATAAATGATATTTGGAGATACCTATAGCCTTCATAATTTGATATCAATTTATCAGTGATTTCCATTGATGAGAGAATAATTATTAATATAAACATGATATGTGGCCTGTATTCATAAATAAAGAAAATGATTAATTTCTGGCTTGGCACCTGTGGCTGAATGGGCTGAGGCGCCAGTCACGTGCACCTGAGCTGGCAGGTTCGAATCCAGCCTGAGTCCGCTAAACAACAATGATGGCTGCAACCAAAAAAAAAAAAAAAGAAAGAAAATGACAAATTTCAGTTCAGAGCTAATGAAAATAAAGACTTTTATTCATGAAAGTTCACCCCTCACCTTCCTAAATTAAGAAATCAATGCTAATCTTAAATGAGTTACAGATAAATTTTTTCAGAAACTGAGTTATTAAAAAATTCTTAAATCCGGTTTGGCACCTGTGGCTCAAATGGCTAAGGCGCCAGCCACGTACACCTGAGCTGGCAGGTTCAAATCCAGCCTGGGCCTGCCAAACAACAATGACGGCTGCAACCAAAAAATGGCCAGGCATTGTGGCGGGCACCTGTAGTCCCAGCTACTTGGGAGGCAGAGGCTTGCTTGAGCCCAGGAATTGGAGGTTGCTGTGAGCTGTGATGCCACAGCACTCTATCCAGGGTGACAGCTTGAGGCTCTATCTCAAAAAAAAAAAAAATTCTTAAATCCCATCAAAAATGCTTACAATAAATATATATGTATGTCTGTATATATATTTCCCTTTAATATGGATGATCTGAGACAAGGCAAGGCACGAAAAATAAGCCTGGGTCTAGAATCTAGGAAGATGTTAACCTTGCCTGAGTCTCATGACATTAATCAACAAATCACATAATTATTTGCCTATAATAATAATTCCTATTCCATTTCCTAATTCAGCTTGACTTAGGAAATTACTATTAAGACACTATTTAGGGATTTTTTTTTAGTAATAAGTTTTAAAAGTAAATAATTCTGCATCAGTTGTTTGTGTTTCATTTATAATTCTTTTTTTCATCTTTAAATAGATTCAGAAGGTATGAGTGGTTATTTTTGTCCATGAAATTGTATAGTGGAGATGAATTGTATAGTGGTTAATTTTGTCCATGAAATTGTATAGTATAGATGAATTGTATAGTGGAGAATTCTAGGCTTTTAACACAATCATCACCCAAATAGTGTCTGTGGTTCCCAAAATATCATTTTCTGAGTCTCCTATATCTATTGAGTCACTCTGCTGTAGGATCATAATTTTCAAAGGCATTCTACGCACGTCTTTCATTCAAACCTAATTACAATTTCAGGAGGCAAAGAAGGATCTGGAGTCTCATTCATAAATTCTGTATTCTCATAATAAATCCAGCATCTGGAGACTTACTCATAAATTCTGCATTCCCATAATAAATCCCACTCTACACACACATTAGGCACTCATAAACTCTGCGCTACTGCTATGCCCTGAATTAGTGTTGCTAGACAAAATACAAATACCCAGTTAAATCTGAATTTCAGATAAACAAATATTCTTTACTAGAAGTATATCCTATCCAATAATTTTTTAACATATGTCCCATGCAATATGGGACACACACATTAAAAAATTACTTGTTGTTTATCTGGACTTTATATTTAAGTGGGCATCTTGTATTTTTCTTGCTAAATCTGGCAACTCTTTCCTGAATTTCTCTGCCTGAAAAAGGAGAGAAACAGGCCAGAAGTGGAAGAAAGATGACATCCCTGTAAAGAGGCCACAATCCAAGATGGATAAAGGCACTAACTTCCTCTTTCTGGGTAGACAATTTTGAGCATGTGCTACAAGTCTCCTAGGTCGGCTCCCCCATCACCCTCAGAGGTGACCTGCCTATTAAGGCACCTGTATTGGTTTCCTTTCCTTCCCTATCTCATCTCTCTATTCCTCTGTCTATGATTCCTGGAGTCCCATTCCAAATAAATCTTCACTTTTACATTCTTGGTTTAAGATTGGCTTCTGAAGGAACCCAAATCAAAACAAAATGCTTACTGAATTAAATCCTCCTTTGCAGATGAGAGGTTCATGGAACATGCCAGAGGCTGAAGGCACGAGCAGGGATAGTGATAGACATGACTCAGCCTTACTCAGCACTGCCTCTGGCTACCAATTACACTGCTCTCCTGTACCAGCCCCTGGGAATAGCCCTTTACATGTACCTTGGCTAATCCCTTCCACAAATCCTTAAACTGCAAATGGGTAATGAAGCTCAGAGGATTTTCCAAAGCCACGTGCTTACAGCAAATCCCATCTTTCTGCAACATCCTGCCTCCCTGTGCCTCAGAGGAGTACAGGACAGGACTCTTTTGAAGTACTTAAAATTTTTTACAGGAAAAAATTACTAGCAATGCAAGAGAGTAGCTCAGAGAAGTCCTCTGGGAATTAGAAGAGAGATAAGGATGAATTGGAAATATTATGGAATCTTCTCATGGAAGGTTGGAGAAAGCTCAATCATAGTGAATGAGTTAGATCCAACTGTGGGACACAGGAAGGGAGGGAGAGCGTTCTGGAGAAGCATGGTTCAGAAGCAGCACTGAGCATGTGTACTGTGACTATAAACAGAGAGATGGCCTCAGGACAGGATACAGGGGACTGGGCCATACTGTAGAGGCCTAAGAAACCAGGTGCTAGAGTTTGAATATTTGCACCTTCCAAAATTCATATTAAGGCTCAGCGCCTAAGCTCAGCAGCTAGGCACCAGCCACATACACTGGAGCTGGCAGGTTCGAATCCACCCAGGGCTGCCAAACAACAACAACTACAACCAAAAAACAGCCGGTGGTTGTGGCAGGCACTTATACTCCCAGCAACTTGGGAAGCTGAGGCAAGAGAATCACTTAAGCCCAAGAGTTTAAGGTTGTTGTGAGCTGCAAAGTCACAGCACTCTACCCAGGGCAACAGCTTGAGATTCTGTCTCAAAAAAAAAAAAAAAAAAAGGCTCAGCGCATGTGGCTCAGCGGGCTAAGGCACCAGCCACGTACACCTGAGCTGGCGGGTTCGAATCCAGCCTGGGCCCGCCAAACAACAATGGTGGCTGCAACCAAAAAATGGCCGGGCGTTGTGGTGGGTGCCTGTAGTCCCAGCTAATTGGGAGGCAGAGGCAAGAGACTAGCTTGAGCCCAGGAATTGGGGGTTGCTGTGAGCTGTGATGCCACAGCACTCTCTCCAGGGTGACAGCTTGAGGCTCTGTCTCAAAAAAAAAAGAAAAGAAATTCATATTGAAATTTCATCCCTAGTGTGACAATATTGAGAGGTGAGGCCTTTGTGAGATGATTGGGTTAATCCATTCATGAACTAATGGTTAATGGATTAATGGGCTGTCATGGTAGTGGGACTGTGGCTTTAGAACCAGAAGAGAGTCCTGAGCGCACATTCTCAGTGCCCTGGCATGTGATCCCTGAAGACTCCCCACCAGCAGAAAGACTCTTACCAGATGCGCTCCCTTATCTCGGACTTCTCAGCCTCCAGAACTGTAATAAATAAACTTTTTTCTTTATAAATTACCTAGGCATTCTGTTGTAAATATCAGAAAATGGACAAAAACACCAGGTAAGAAAAACAGAGTTCATCTAAATATGTATGTGGAGGAAAGGGGGGCTATTAAAAGCAGAAACTTAATATGATCAAAATAATATGTTATCATCCCTGGTTATCCAGTGATTAGGAAAAAGAAAAAAAGATAAGATTTTATCAAATTCATCTGGCAGTGGGGAGTAGGATGGCTCAATGCAAAGTGACTAGTTAGTAGACTCCTGACAACGATAAAGACCTAACTGGGAATAATTAACCACAAGATGTCAACTACATTACAAAAGAGGAGTTGTCAACTCTGAGCCCCTGAAGAGTCAGAGAGAAGAAAGAACAAAGAAAGATCTCTTACTGAACCAGGGTAATGAGAAAAAATAGCACCATGAAGAAGAAACTGGAAAGTTAGATACTTGGAGATAAGAAAAATCGCTCTCTCAGGGTATTACTATTTCTCTAAAAATTACACTTTAGGAAGATTTTCTGAATGATCTGGAATTGTGACTATGTTCCCATGTGGTAGACAGAAGTAACTCAAACATATGAGTAAGCCACTCTGTCTACCCCTCCCCTGACCTTGTACCACCTAAGACCTGATTGCTAACTGTCGAGGATATCTGCCGTTGCTGCTATCTATCTAACACTCTCAACCTGCATCTAGAAATAGCATTTATCCTTCTGTTAAAGTCTCATCTTTTAGCCGCGCGTGGTGACCCACGCCATAATCCTAGCACTTTGGGAGGCAGAGATGGGAGGCTGAGCTCAGGAATTTAAGAACAGCCTAAGCAAGAGAGAGACCCCATCTCTGCCTATAGTCCCAGCTAACTTGGGAGGCTGAGACAAGAGAATCACTTGAGCCCAGGAGTCTGAGATTATTATGAGCAACAACACCATGGTACTCTATTGAGGGCAACAAAAATGAGACTGTCACCAAAAAAAGAAAAAGTCTCATCTTTTGTAGTACAGGTGAGGCTGAACCCATCACATTCTATGCCCATCCAACTCCCCACACCCTGGCCCAGCTATAACAAAGGACACAGCCCAGACCTCGCCAACTAGACCAACCCCACACTGTGTACATAGGACAGTAATTCAGAAAGAGGAACGTGGCTGGAGTCAAGGCAATCACTAGTCATAGGATTGTTCTTGAAAAATAATAGAAAGCACTTCTTTCTGCTACAATTAGGGTCCACAGTAGCAGTGTGGGGTTAGAAATTAAGGGTTACACCTTAAGCAATGGGGTGAGGACTAGGAAAGGGCCTGGCTAAAACAAGAGAAAGAGTCCTAGCAATATTATTTGAATTCCTGGATCCAGCCTTATTTGAATTTAGCTGAACTTCTGAATTTTCCTACTTCATCATCAATAAATTCTCTTTGCTTTCTTTTTCTTTAAGGAAATAAAATTAGATGTTGGTAAAATTTTACACCTCCCCCAAATAGTACGTGTCTATTTTTATTAGCTTTTTATTAGAATGTGTCAACAGCCCACACAATCTTAAAAATGATTTTAGTGAAGTTCATCCTTTCCTGACCACCCCAAGTATGTTCCTCCTCCCCTCTCTCGGCCTCCAAGGCCTAGTTTACTGGCATTTATTTTAAAGAGCTTGTAAAAGGTTGCTCTAGCAGCTCATCCTCCTGTGCATGGCCACTAACAAAGGAAGATCAGCCATGGCCAAACCCAGATGACAGCCACAGTCCCAGCCAATAACTTGGTTGCAGCCCAGTGAACACTGTGCAGAGAATTCAGCCACACCGTGCCCTGACATCTGACCAACAGAAATTGTAAGATAATAAATTTGAGTTATCGTAAGCTACTCAGTTTCTGCTAATTTATTACTTAGCAATAGAAAACTGATACAGGACAGAAGTAACAACTTGTCTTTCATCTTGGAAGGGATATCTTTTTTTTTTTTTTTGGAAATAGAGCCTCAAGCTGTCACCCTGGATAGAGTGCTGTGGCATCACAACTCACAGCAACCTCCAATTCCTGGGCTCAAGTGAGTCTCCTGCCTCCGCCTCCCAAGTAGCTGGGACTATAGGCGCCCGCCACAACACCCGACCATTTTTTGGTTGCAG
>CAUYON010066652.1:0-58194 GCA_963573935.1 Arctocebus calabarensis | reverse complement strand
CATATACATTCAGAAATGTTTTGATCGTACTGTTACAGTTAGCCTTCATGGCATTTTCTTGATCACTATATAAAGACATTGATACTCTACATTTAATAAGTTTCCCCAGTACCCTGCTAAGATGCACCGTAGGTGTGATCTCACCAATTGCCCTCCCTCCACCCATATTCCCCCCTCCCCTCCCTATTTTTTTTTTTGTTGTTGTAGTCGTCATTGTTTAGCAGGCCTGGGCCAGGATAAGTGTATGTGGCCGGCGCCCTAACCGCTGAGCTGTAGGCACCAAGCCGAGGCTTTTTTTTTTTTTGATGTTTGTGTTTTCTAAGTACCACAACTAAAAACAATGATTCATTTACTTTCTCCCTGAGACGTCTCTAACACAGAAGATTGTCTACATTTACAAGTTCAGTTTACTGGGGGGTTGGTTGGCGTTAAAGAATAATACTTAAGAACAGCTCAAAGGGTCTAAAAATAGAGTTTCTTGTAAGTAGATACAAATGGTAATAAAAGTGGAAACAGTCTTCATCAGAAGGAATGTATAAGACATGAGTGAGACTTTTTTTATTTTAAAGTATTCTATTTTTCTTATATTGTATTCTATTTCTATTATTTATTTATTTATTTTGTAGAGACAGAGTCTCACTTTATCGCCCTCGGTAAAGTGCTGTGTCATCACAGCTCACAGCAACCTCCACCTCCTGGGCTTAGGTGATTCTCTTGCCTCAGCCTCCTGAGTAGCTGGGACTACAGGCGCCTGCCACAAAGCCTGGGTATTTTTCTGTTTTACAGTTTGGCTGAGGCCAGGTTTGAACTTGCCACCTTCAGTATATAGGGCCAGCACCCAACTTGATAAGCCACAGCCGCTGCCCAATTTCTATTTTTTAATGTAAAAGTCTTCTAGGTCCATGCTTGTAATGTCATTGTCTCTCCATCTTCTTTGAAGTGTGTTTATGTTAACATCAAAAGTAAACGATCCACTGTGGGCACAGTGACAGTGACACACACTTGTACTCCCAGCTACTTGGGATCAATTGTGTCCAAGAGTTAGAGACCAGTCTGGATAACATAGTGGCATCCTGTGTCCAAAAAAAGAAAGAAAGAAAGAGAAAAAGAAAAGAAAAAAAAAAAAAAAAGGAAGCACAAAAAAAGACAACATAGAATTTTAAAAAGGCAAAAAACACACTTCATAAAATAAAAAGAATTTTTAAAAAATATTAAAACTGGCCAACTCTTTTAAAAAGCTAATGATCACTCCCATTTTCCATATTTGAAATCCTCTTCTCTCATACTCTTTTTATATTGTTCTTGCTGCATAAAGTTTTAGAGCATGAGAGTAATGAAACAAAGAGGAGGAGGAAGGTGAACGTGTTTGCAATAACGGTGTTGTTTTCTTTCAGAAACGAAGGAGTGTGCACCTCCAGCGCCAGGCGGGGTGGAAGCAGGCTGCTTTCCTCCCAGGCACAGATCTCCGCTGGTGGTTTGGCAGGGAGCAGCTGCCTTGCCTCCTGATTCAGGATGCTTCTACCTTTGTTCCACTCACTGCATCCTCTCCCAGCCCCATCCCCATCTCTTCACTCTTGCTGACAGTGTCTGATTTTGCCTTTGAGTGTGTATGAGAGAAGAGGCTGTTGTGTCCGTATGTGTCTTCAACGTGCGTACAGGCTATTTGCTTGTGTCCTGGCCAAGCTCTGTGGTGTCCTGGCTCCTTGAGTTGGCACATCCCTGAAAGGCAGAAGGCTCCCGCCGGGAAGGAAGCTTGCATGCTGGCAGGATGGAGCAAAGACCAGCAGAACAGCCCCAAGACAAATCCCTTCCAAACCGTTCAGTGTGTCCCCATGGGCATCAGCTTCAGGAACTGGTTAGAAATTATGATTTAGATACAGTGTTTATGAGTAGGTTTGTGGATGCCCACTGCATATTGTTTATCAATATAAATATCCCTCAGTGTGAATTTGTTTGGTTTGATATATTAAAGCCAAATGAACAAACTGTGACACTAAGATTCCTTCCTCATCTGTCAACCGTCTTTCTTTGCCATTGTCCAAAACATGTCCCTCTCCATTCATATACACCTTAACCTCTTCTTTAAGGAATACAGTATCTAAATCATAACCCAAAACACCATTAAAGGAAAACAATCACACAAGCACCAGTCAAATCTTGTACTCTGCTCACAGAGGTGGGGACTGACCTCGGACGAGCTCTGTGTTGACAGCACTTATGGGAAATACTCACAGAAGAAGCTCACTGATTTTTGTTTTCAACTTGATTGCTTATTGAAAGCGAAGAGGCATCAAATCTCTATTGATAGCAGGATTCTAATTTGGAATTAGTAGCAACCTAACACTTGGAACACATACAGGATAACAGCAGCTTGAAAATCTGTCTCTGGCAGCGACATTCTCAACATTGAAAGCACATGGCCCTCATGGTCCTCAAAAGATTATTTGATTCATTAATGGGATGGACAAAATGAACGCCAAGATTCCACTCCCATCCTTGGAACTAGTTAAAGCTAATAAATATGGGAAAGGAAGGTTGTCAACATAAACTGGGATGAAGGACCAGTTTCACTGCAAGATATTTCTCTACAACTCTGCCCAGAAATGATTTAGGTGAACACAAGTTTGTTTTCATACAAGTGTATCAGATATTCATTCATAGGAAACTTCTCTATGAATTTAAATAGTAGCAAATGAGTCACATTGGGACTTGGAGGGCACAAGTCCAGTTCAATTCACAGCCAAGGAGCCTCTTCTGCATTTTGGGGACAGTCCCCTCCTGCTTGCGAATGGACTTTGGGTCTGGCTACTGTGACATACTGCGATCATACAAAGGAGGTCTGGACGCTGTTTAAGAGCACAGACTCGAGGCAGAAAAAACTTTGGAAATCATCTAGTATATCACCCTCGGTTTGGGACAGGAAGAAATAAAACCAAGAGGATGCTGGAGAAACAAAAAACGATGGCTATTCTGGGAACACTAAATAGGAGCAACCTAAATATACCTCCAGAAGTGCACAAACAGCCAAAATGATGAGGTCTGTCTTGCAGCTGCAGCTGCTAGGAGCCGGGAGAATTTTAGATCGATGGGACCCGCCTACATCTCAGAGACTCTTCTGGAGGTGAAATAAAGAGGCCACTCCTTCTTGGACATCCATTTTAAACTTTGGACAAGACTCAGGAAATTTATAGTGCCTTTAAAGGGACTCTTTTTAGGACAGGAAATTGTGTCTCTAGGAAAAAATATATACTTAATTTTAAGGAAGAAAGGGCCACATGAGTGCTTTCTCCCTAAGTGAGAGTTTTCAGGAAGATGCTGGGCTCACACAGGCAGATGACAGGTGAATTAGGGCATCTGGCAAGGCTACAAGGCAGTATCATCAGAAAGGTAGGCGTTCGGTACAACAGCAAACTCATAATGCTTCTCATGTTCAAGAACTAAAAAGACAACCCTCAGAACTGGAGACAACATTTGCAAATCATATATCTAGAATATACACATAAAGAACTCATACAACTCAACAATAAAGAGACAACTCAATTTTAAAAAATAGGCAAAGAAGTCAAAAAGATATTTCTCCAAAAAAGATATACCAAAGTCCAACAAACCTATGAAAAGATGCACAATTTTCACTAGCCACCAGGGAAATGTAAATCAAAACCACAATAAAATATGGGAATGCAGTTATCTTTTTGACATACAATTTCAATTCCTATGGGTATTTACCCAGAAGTGGGATTGCTGTATCATACGTCAATGCTAGAGTTAGGTTTTTGAGGAACCTCCATGCTATTTTCCAAAATGGTGGCACTTACTTTCATTCCCACCAATAATTTCCTTTTCTCCACATCCTCACCAACACTTGTTATCATTCCTCTTTTGATAATAGCCATTCTAACAGGTGTGAGGTGATAGTTCATTGTGGTTTCAATTTGCATTTCCCTGATGATCAGAGATATTGAGCATTTTTTCATACATCTGTTGACCATTTGTATCTCTTCTTTTGACAAATGTATTACATGTATGACAAGTGTATGCACAAATGTATGATACTTTGTCCATTTCTAAATTGTGTTATTTGTCCTCTGACTATTGAGTTGTTTGAGTTCCTTCTTTTTCTTACTCCTCCTTCTCCTTCTCGTTCTCCTTCTTTGAATATTAGCCCCTTATCAGATATACAGTGTGCAAATAGTTTCTTCCAATCTGATTGTCTCATCATTCTGTTAATTGTTTTGCTGTGTAGAAGATTTTTAGTTTTATGCAATCCCATTTGCCTATTTTTGCTTTGTTGCCCAAACTTTTGGAATTCTAACCAACAAACTGTTGCCCAGAATAATGTCGTAAAAGCATTCCCCTTATGTTTTCTTCTGGTAGTTTTATGGATATAGGTTTTACATTTAATTCTTTAATTAATCCATTTTGAGTTGATTTTTGTATATGATTGGGTATGAGGATCCAATTTCTTTCTTTTGTTTCTGAGATAGAGTCTCACGTTGTCGATAGAGCTATGACATCACAGCTCACAAAAACCTCAGACTCTTGGGCTTAAGTGATACTCTTGCCTCAGCTCCCAAGTAGCTGGGACTACAGGTGCCTGCCACAACGTCTGGCTATTTTTAGAGATGAGGTCTCACTCTGGCTCAGGCTGGTCTTGAACCTGTGAGCTCAGGCAATCCACTCACCTTGGCCTCCCAAGTACTGGGATTACAGGTGTGAGCCACTGTGCTCAGCCCTTAGGGAACCAGTTTCGTTTGTCTGCACGAGGACATACAGTTTTCCCAACACCATTTGTTGAAGAGACTATCTTTTCTCTGTGGTGTGTTCTTGACGCATTTGTCTATATCATTTGACTATGTATAGGTAGAAATCACAGGAATAAACCTGAGCACAGGGAGAGAATCTGAGCACAGGTTTATTTCTGTGATTTCTACCTATTCCATTGGTTGATCTGTCTGTTTTTATGCCAGAATCATGGTGCTTTAAATACTAACTTGATAACATATTTTGAAATTAGGCAGTTTGATGCCTTCAGCTTAGTTCTTTTTGCTCAAAGTTTCTTTGGTTATGTAGGGCATGGTAGTCACAGTTAATAACAATGTAGTATATATTTCAAAATTGCTAAAAAAAATAGATTCTTAAATATTCTCACTACAAAAAATAACGTTAGTGAGGTGATGGATATGTTAACTAGTTTGATTTTATCTTTCTATAATGTATACATAGATTAAAAAATCACTTTGCATCCCATAAATATACACAGTTATTATTTGTCAGTAAATGAAATTAATTAATTTAAAACCTACAACAAGATACTACATCTATTGGGATGGCTAGAATGAATGAGGCAGATAATAGCAACTGTTGGAGAGGCTATAGGGAAATTGGAGCTCTCGTCCACTGCTGGTGGAGATGGAAAATGGTTATCTGACAGTTTCTCTAAAGGTTAAACAGAATCCATACTACCTAGAAATTCCACTCCTCGGCATATATTCAAGAGAAATAAAAACGTATGTCTTTACAAAAAGCTGTACATGAATGTTCATCATAAAACCTGAAACATCAACATTCTTTTCTCCCATGTGGCATGGTTTTCCAGGAACTGTTTCATTTTTTATGAGAAATATTGTACATAATCCAAGTAATGAGGATGAAAATGACCTAAAAGCCTTCACAGGAGCCAATCTCTTCCTTGAACAGAAGGTGGCAACTGACGTGTCATAATACCTGTTACCACTGTTCCAGATAATCACTTTGCTTTTTCCTCTGAAATCACTTAGCTGCCAGAGTTGAGATGCCCAGGTTCACCATCTCTGAGAAGCCCCTGGATGGAAAAGCCTGTTTCCACAGGTCAACACACCTTCCTGTGTTTATGTTTACAGCACATCACAGGTGAGGGGAAGACCTGGCCTGGGTGTCTCACGACTGAGTTAATTATGGCCAGAGCTTGTGTAGCTTATCAGAGGAATAAATCTATCTGATTTTGTTAAGGATGAAAAAACGTGGGTGTTGGTCAGCTGCTTCTGTTTTTCTGGTTGGTCTTTTAACACAACAGGTTTGTTATTGCTGCAAACACGCTCGTGTTACAACCTGATGCTGGTGCTTTTGAAATCTCTTTTCCCTGGTCAAGGTCAATGGTGATTCTGAAGCGTTTTATCATGTTCCACCGTACAAGGACTGCAGCCCTCTGTCCTCACAGAGGCCGGCACGTGGGCTGAGGTCTGCTGAGCTGCCATCCCAACCTGGAGGTCCTTGTGGCTGAGGGAACTGCCCTTCTCCCTCTCCCAGCACCTTCCCTGCCTGCTTCCCACACCAGGGCAAGGTCATGGACAGGGTTCACATTCCTGTTATTTGTCCACTTATTTGTTTATTGATTCAGTCTTGAGCATTTACTAGGCATCAGGCCTGTGCTGGAGATTGACAGATTCTCCCCTGAGCAGCCCCAGCCCGGCTCCTCTGAACACTGTTCTCCACCAGTCCTTACCTTTGGCCTGTACAGACATAAACACCAATAGCTCAAGGACATATCCCTAGTATGACCCTACCCTCTTAAAGTATCTGCTTGGGAAAACTCAGTGCTGCCCAAATAATTTACTGATTTTTCTAGCGACACTTGGCGATAGGGGCCTTGTCTCCTAGACTTTGTATGTGTGTGTGTGGCAGGGGGTGTAGGAGTCTAACTTTGGTAAGTGCCAGACAGCAAACCCAGGTGGGCTTCACAAGAATCAATTACCCCTGGGTACTTTTTATAATTTTTCACTTCCCTGACTCTTCTTTAGACCCTCCCCAATTCTCCCGCCCCCATCCTCCTCCCTTTAAAATTCCCAGTCACCTCCACAGAAAGCAGAGTGAAGCTACTGACAGTCGTTACTGAATGAAACCTGATTTTGCTGCCCTAACTAATGTCTGGGCTGTGTTTGCCTTTGAAGGGATGGAGCAATGCAGACGTTCCCAGAGTCCGCCCTCCCAGAGCTTACATTTTAGTGGGGAGACAGGCAGCCAGCAAGTAAAAGAAGGCAGGTGGAGATATACGGAGTGTGTGGACTCAGGGGCTGTGCTAATGACGGCCTCTGTGAGAATGTGAACGTTGAAACCCAAAGAAGCATAAGCCAGCCCCCCCCCTTTTTTTTTTGAAACAAAGCCTCAAGCTGTCACCCTGGATAGAGTGCTGTGGCATCACAGCTCACAGCAATCTACAATTCCTGGGCTCAAGTGAGTCTCTTACCTCTGCCTCCCAGGTAGCTAGGACCATTGGCGCCCGCCACAACGCACGGCCATTTTTTGGTTGCAGCCGTCATTGTTGTTTGTCGGGCCCCGGGCTGGATTCGAACCCGCCAGCTCAGGTGTTCGTGGCTGACACCTTAGCCTGTTGAGCCACAGGTGCCGAGCTGATAAGCCAGCCTTTTAAGGAGCTGGGAGAAGGGCATCCCAGCCAAAGGGGACCCCAGGAAGAGGAGGTTGGTGCAACAAGCATGCGGCAGGAACCCAGCACACATGGGCTTAATGACTTGATAAATCTGGATTAAAAAAAAATTCTCCATTATCTTCTTTTTCCCTATGCCAAGATCATGCTTGGAATCAGAAGGGAGGAAATAAGTTTGAATATAGTCAAGTTATTTATTTATTTTTAAATCTTCATTTTTTATGGATAGGGTCATGCCATGTTGCTCAGGCTGGTCTTGAACTCCTGACTTCAAGTGATCCTCCCACCGCAACTTCCTGAGTAGCTGGGACTATCACTGCCTGGCTAAGTTTGAACCAAGAAATTCTACTGTGAGAATTAGATGGAAATGAGGCTAAAGACACTAGTGCGATACTCAGGATGGTTCCTCAGTGGCCAGGAGCAGCTGGAGTGAGCAGAGGCTGGGTGGGCCTGGGAGTCCTCTGAAAGGCTGTCTTAGAACCTGCCCCTGAGAAAGCTCAGTCTGGAAAGTCATGGGCCAAGGAAGTGGGAACCAGCAGAAGGGTTCTGCATATACACGACCTTTGGTACTTCCCACTTGTTGACTAGCTTCTAGGGTGCGATCTGTCTCCCCTTTTCTTCTCTGAGAGGGAGGGCAGTTTCAATGAGCCACTGCTGTGTCCCTCACTCAGCAACAAGTGCCTGGGGATGTCCACAGTGAAGCTGGCAGGTGCCTGCTGACAGTTTGCTGGAGTGACTGTCTGCTCCTCTGCACACCTGAGTACAGTGTGGGCTGACACAACAGGAAACAGGAATATGGGCTAGAGACCCCCGATCGGAGCCCCCAAGACCAGGGTGTGCTGGAAGGAACAGCTGAGGTGCCTCCTTCGATCACACAGAGGTTCTGAGATGCCCAGAGAGCCTCTCATGTTGGCCCCTGTGTTTGCTCCTGAAGGGGTCTTGCTTGTCCCTCTGTGGGTCCAGCGCTGCTCTTTCTCACTTCCTGCGACTATGGTCCCCTCTTCTTCACCCATTGAGTCACTTCTTGAGAACTCTGCGCTTGTATAGGTGAGCCTGGGTGGTTTCCATTCACCTGGGAGGCTGGAAACTTCAGTACAATACCAGATTTACAAACCAATATGGTGGGTGCTTGGTTCCCTGTTCCTTTCACATCACCTGGGGTTAGCAGGCAGCAGCCGGGCCTCTGCAGAGGAGCTCATGAAAAGCGACAATGGTAACAAGACCCTGCTATCAATTTTCCCTTCCCAATAGGGGAGCTGCTCTGTGAATCAGACCAATTCCCCTGGAACCACAGAACCAGGGATCTGGCCATGCAAGGGAGGATGGCCAAGCTAGCAGGAGGAATGAGAGAGAAGTAGGCTGCAGAGCCAGACCAGAGAGAAAAGAGGGAGCCCAGCAGAGCCAGTGAGGGTCAGGGCCCACAGCCCTGAGCGTTTCTGAAGTCCGCAGCTCACAGGGCCTCTTGCCAGGGTTCCCATTCATGTGATGACCGTGCAGGTTGCCATGAGGCTTAGGTGAGCTAATGTACATAGGGTGCTTGGGCCTGGCATGTTGAACCAAATGAATCCTTGCTACTCCACCATTATTTAAATTAATTACTTAAGCCAGGTGCATAGTGGCTCATGACTGCAATCCCAGCACTTTGGGAGGAGTTTAAGGCTTCAGTGAGCTATGATCACACCACTGTACTCCAGGCTGGATAACAGAACAAGACCTTGTTTCTAAAAAATAAACCAAAATAATTACTGAGATGGAGGACTCATGATCAGACCTAAGCTGTGTCTGTAGAACTAAATATTTGGAATCCCGATGGCCTGCCTCCCCTCTGCACCTGCCACTTGACACTGAAGTCTCAGGGCACTTGTATCAGCTCAAACAGGTGCCAGGTTGGCCTAGGGAAAAATCGAGAAGGACTGGGAGGAGACAACAGGGCTAGGAGGCCCTCAGCTTGTCTCCTTCTCGGAGCAGAGGGAAAGCCAGCCCTTCGCTTGGGGTTTGGTGAGCATCTGCCCACACTCAGCATCAGTTGGTCTGCTAGATTTCTGCTTGCTGTCCACTCCTTAAGAAATAAGCACTGGTCAGCTCTCAAAGTTCACTTGGTCTTTATTTTATTTTTTTTTTTGGAGATAAGAGTTTCACTTTGTCACCCTCAGTAGAGTGCTGTGGTGTCATAGCTCAAGCTAACTCTTGGGCACAAGTAATCCTTTTGCCTCAGCCTCCCAAGTAGCTGGAACTAGGCCCCTGCCACAACACCCAGCTATTATTTAGAGATGGGGTCTTTCTCCAACTCAGGCTGGTCTTGAACCCAAAAGCTCACGCCTGCCTTGGCCTCCCAGACTGGTGGGATTACAGGCATTAGCCACCATGCCCGACCTAGTTCACTTGGTCTTGATAGCCAAATTCAAGAGCATTTGGCCAACATCATGAGTCTGATGATGCAGCCCATTGCATGCATGAGCGATGCTTTAAAGCAAGTCAGGACTACGTATTAATGCAATGTGACTGCTTAGTCAATCTGTGCCCTGCTGGGTGAATCACACACCAAGCCCCTGCAGGTAGGGACATTCACTGGTGGCATTTACTACAGCCGAGTGGATTGCCAACAATCCTTCTCTGGTGCCTGTTTCCTCTTCCTCCCTTCCCCGGGACCTTTTGTAAAATGCTGCCCTCGGACAAACTGTCCACACAGCATATGTCAGGAAGTATCCAAAATAACAGGCTGGTAAAAAGTCCTCTTTTCCCACGCAGTGGACGTTAAAGCCAGCAGGACACCACAAGTTGCTCAAAGAGAAAGATGAAAGAATCCAAAAAAACCACTAGAGTTAAAAAAGAAGGTGCGATGTGTTCTTAATGCAGTAATAGCAGAGTAAAAATATTATAAAATCAATGCATGATCTGCACGGACCTGAAATTCAGCAGCTATCCAAACGCTGATACAATGATGAAAATGTGCCACTGGATATTTTTAAAATCAATACCTTGGGTGCACACTGGGGGATTCTTTAAAGATCCCCTTCTAACCCCTGCCATGACCCCTGGATACTCTCCCACAAAGCGGAGAGGGCTTTTCTCTTTCTTCTGGGTTGCAGTGCCCAGGCCCCAGGACAGAAGCCACTGCAGTGTCCTGCCCATGTGGGAGGGCAGGTTGCAGCCGAGAGTTCCACTTTAGGAGCAGCACTAATGTCTTAGGCACAAAATAAAAGCTGCTAATTAATTGATTAATATGTATATCCTTTGGAATGGCCTAATTTAAAGCTATAAAATAGGGCGGCCCCTGTGGCTCAGAGTGTACGGCGCCGGCCCCATATACCGAGGGTGGTGGGTTCAAACCTGGCCCTGGCCAAATTGCAGCAAAAGAAATAGCCAGGTGTGTGGCGGGCGCCTGTGATCCCAGGTATTCAGGAGGCTGAGGCAAGAGAATCGCTTAAGCCCAGGAGTTGGAGGTTGCTGTGAGCTGTGTGACCACAGCACTCTACTGAGGGCAATAGAGTAAGACTCTGTCTCTAAAAAAATAAAATAAAATAAAGCTATAAAATAAAATGTATTTGCTAGTCCCTAAAGCATTTATTTTTCTACTATGCTTTGAAGTGAAGAGTCCAGCAAAGCCCTCAGCAATGTTTGGCTCCAGATAACATTTGGTAATTCTATGATTCACAGACACGCGCCTAGGGTGGCTCTTCTTACCTTTGGTGATGGTCTGCCTCCTGAAATGCCCTCTCTCTCCTCAGCTCAGCTCCTGCCCGACTTTCCAGAACCAGCTTGACAAATCCTTTCAGAACATTTTTCCAGCCTCCCTACCCTTGTGGCGCTCCCTCTTTGCTCTGCACTCACCCGTCCCCTGATCGTGCCTGGGTCTCACATCCCACCCCGGGGGAGCACGTATGTCATTTATGATTACGCGGCTCACCTCCTGCAGTGGGGTTGGTCGCTTCTCCAGCTCTCTAGCCAGGGATGTGTCCTGCCCATCTTGGTAAAGCCTTCTCAGGTTTACTGGTTAATATGAATGTCCAGGATCTTTTTGAAGTGCAGATTCTGATTCAGTAGGTCTGTGTGCAGTGGCTCTGAGAGTCCACAGTTCTGACAAGCTCTCAGGTGATCCAAAGCTGTTGGTTTGACGGTTGCACTTTGAGCACTAAAGGACTATCATATCCAGGACAGTGCTTTGCTTATGGTAGATTTTCAATACATAGTTATTCATCGTGGCCTGTGGCGTTAAATCTTCTGTCCCCTCTGAGGAACAGATATACCTGGGCCCTGGGAGTCGTGGACCAGTCTACGGTCATCTCCAGAGCCAGGGGGGACTCAGCTCCCCCCATCTGCTCTGCTTCCTGGAGCAAAACAACGCGCTCCAGGCACCATGTGTGACGGTGCTGACAAAAGCGACAAATCTCAGGCCTCATAGACTCACGAGATTAAAATTTCCTGCCCATTAAACAGTCATTTCTCATTTGTTTTCAGCAATAGTGGTAAAATTAAAGTCACAGGTTTTAGAGTCTGTGTCTGCCCAGAGTGTACTCTGCTAAGAAGAGATTGTGTACTATGCAGTGTAGACTTTACAAACCACACAAAGTTGTCTACTACTTTACCAGCCATACAAAATAGTCTACTACTGTACAATGTAGACTTTACAAACCATACACTTGAAACACCAAACGTACATGGAGGAAAGGTACTGTGTTATGTGACTGAATATTTTTAATAAGATCCTGTTTTCCAGGGAAAACAAAAAATCCAGCAATTTAAACGCTAGCAGCAAGAAATGACCATTGTGATCCATAACCGATCCAGTGACTGATGATACGTGACACACCAATACGCTTGTTTTTTTTTTTTAGTACCGTGTTCTGTGATAGTAGACAATAAACTAGCCAAGAACAATATCCTTAAAAGAACTAGATGCATGTTTCCAACATTTGACACATAACCTAGAAATGAACCAATGTGTGTTTGAAATGAATGTCCCTGTTGGTTGTAACTGATACATCTTTTGATATCTCAATGACTGTAGGTTACAAGATAAATAAAAATATAAATTATAAACTACTTTGCCCATGCCCAGCACATAGTAGGTCTTCAACAAAAAAATGTAGTTAAAAAAAAATGAAGGGTCAGCTGGATGAAAGCAGGAGCAGACACTCTCACAGCTTTGTGAATGGGCCCATAATATAACATTTTGCACTTGAATTTGAAGTTATATGAATATGAGACAAGGGCCATAGGGTCAGCATGACCATTATCAAATAATAAATGCTACACTGTATGGCTAGTCCTTACCTGACTAATGATAAACTCTGAGTATAGGCATTGCTGACATAAAGACAGGAAACTTTTGATGACCCAGACAGCCAGGCCACGGACACAGTATTTTGTGTGTACAAAAGAATGTCTGCCATATATTTACATGTACACACTCACTGAAGGTCCATGCTGTGCCCAGTCCTAGGTACTTTAGATTTTCACAATGACAATAAAATGAGAAGAATCCTTTTGTTTTAGAAAAATTATAATACATCACTCTGAAATATTTACATCTATAAAAACACAGTATGCATTTTCTTAAGAGAATGTTTCTCTTAAAATCTGTTAAGAAACCAAGGAAATAATTTATAAAGAAAACTAAAAAGGTTTGCATTGTTAAAAAAATTTTAAGTGGCTCGGTGCCTGTGGCTCATTGGGCTAAGGCGCCAGCCACGTACACCTGAGCTGGCGGGTTCGAATCCAGCCCAGGCCCACCAAACAACAATGACGGCTGCAACCAAAAAATGGCCGGGCGTTGTGGCAGGCGCCTGTAGTCCCAGCTACTTGGGAGGTGGAGGCAAGAGACTCCCTTGAGCCCAAGAATTGGAGGTTGCTGTGAGCTGTGATGCCACAGCACTCTACCCAGTGTGACACTTGAGGCTCTGTCTCAAAAAAAAAAAAAAATTTTAAGCAAAGAAAAAAGACTGATGAATAAGAAAACACTATAAAACATAACTCAAAGGGCAAATGTCCCTAATGTAGACAGGGTTCTAAAAAATAGAGAAACCAACACCAACAATCTTACAGAAAGTAGGTTGAATATGTAATCAGAGTTCACAGAAAAAGAAATACAAATGACATTGAACCATAGCTCATGGTTACCAGAATTAAAACTGCACTAATACTATTTCTCATTCATCCAATTAAAGTTTTACAATTTCTTCCACAGCCTTGCTGGGAAAAACAGACACTCCCAATCACTGCTGGTGGGAATGTAAAATGGCACAATCTCTATAAAGAGGAACTTGATATGGTACAGCAAAATGTTGTGTGCATTTACTTTTTCCTCCATGAGTTCCACTTCTGGCAATCAATCTCAAGAGATACACCCAAAGATGTATGCATGGAGTACACGTTACATGCAGCACAAATGACCACCAGGAGGGGATGGTGAATGAACCAGGGCACAACCACACAAAGGAGCTGAAGAGACCAAGAAGCATGTCTTAGTGCTAGGACCTCAGTCTCTAATACTCTTTCCCACTAGAAGACACAAGACTCCTTAGAAAAATGGCTAATTCTTGGTCCAGAGTAATAAATGTACAAATGATCCTAGAAAGTGTTGTTATAGCAGAAAGAAAGAAGGAAGAAAGGGAGGGAGGGAGGTAGGGAGGAAGGAAGGAAGGAAGGAAGGAAGGAAGGAAGGAAGGAAGGAAGGAAGGAAGACAGGCAAACTAGCTATTGACGAGTTCAAATGGAAAGAAGATTCAACTTTAAGAAGCTCACTTCAGCCAACAAAGAGATAAAACTGCAATATCATTAAGGATAAAAACTGTAATGGATTTAAATACACAAAACACATCTGAATCCTTAAACTCATAAAAATACTTGGTAACTTGTGTTAACGTTGGGGGCTATTACTATGCAACTTATTACTTTTTAGATTGGTTTTTAGAAAAGGAAAGAATTATCAACTCATTTTTTCTCATCATTCTCCAATGAATTGCACCTCAGATAGTTGAAGAGGGAAGTTTCTCTTTACAGAAGTTTTCCAGTTAGTGAAAAGAAGAGATTGTAGAGTATCACTATTTCACAGTCTCATGAATTAATGGGCTTAGGCAATTCATAAATGATCGCTGTAGATATGTAGATAAATAAACAATGGTATCTCCTGATGAAAACACAAAGAACCACTTGTGAAATATTCCAAAAAAAAAAAAAAGAGAGAGACTGAAAACAAAGAAACAACAACAACAAATCCAAATAAGGCAACAACCCAGCCAAGCTTTTATCTGATTATACCTAATTATCAAATTACAAGAAATACAGAGGACAAAAGAACATGTCAAATGACACCCTAGAGATGCAATCAGTGACACAGAGAGTGTGGAAACTCTCAAGACGAATACATGCTTTCTTCAACAAATACTTTATGAGGTGGGGGGAGTGGGGAGGCAGCCCTGGATTAAAAGACGTTTTGGAGATTTATTAACTAATTCCAACAGACATATGGATATGGACCTTATTTAGATCCTGTTGCAAACAAACTTTTCAAATGGACTTATGAAATAACTAAAGGGATTTTAATAGCACACACTTTCTGATAATGGTATTGCAATAACATTTTGTAAAAACAATGTTTATTCTTGTTTTTTAGAAATACATACATTCAGAAGTACTGCAGACTTCTGGTATGTCATCTAGAGTCTCCTCAAAACAATCTGAGGGGAGGAGGAAATGGACAGGGCGTGGATGACACGAGATTGGCCATGAGTTGCTAATCGTCAAAAAGAAAATGGGCGCCAGAGACATGGTAGTTCTTTCCACTTTGTAAATGTTGAATTTTCCACCATGAAAAGGTAAATCAACAGTGTAAAATTCAATAAAGAAATAGTCGTGTCCTATGTCTCCCCTCCTTCCCTGCCTGGGTATGTGGTGGTTTTTATTTCTGGAACCCTTGAGTCCATGGAGCCTGTAAACTTTATGAGACTTAAATGAGCGGCCAGGTGTCTCTGCAGTAGCAGGTGGCTGACAGAGGAACTAAGGAACGGAGGCAGTAACAGGTGAGTGAAGTCCCCTAGACTAGGACTTTAAATAAAGTAACCTAATGATTCTGAGCTCAGTGCCCTTGAGTTTTCCTAAGCAGACACTCGGAGTGGAATAAAGGGGTGTGCATGTCTGTGTATATGCGTGCCCGTGAATTTTTAAAGTCCGGGTGGGACCCGGGCTCTCCCTCGAGTGGCTGGCAAGGCTCTCTTGGCTAGCAGGGAGGAGAGGCCCTCAGCTGCGGTCAGCTGCAGAAATCATCTCTTCCCTCCTCCTGTAGGGTGAGAGAACCCAGAGGTCAAGGCAGCCACCCCTCTGTCCTATGTTTTAAACTTGTTCCTAAAGATGTGCCACGGGATGCAATGACCCCCAGACCGTTTGGCGCCATTGAGGAGATCTCATGTGAGGGCTGAGCCACATCCTTTCAAAAAGGGGGAAAGTCAGACTGACACAGTGTCATTGCACAGGGGGATGTGACCATCCGAGGTCACCTGCAGAACCAATCAGCCACAGAACTAGAGTACAGCACCCAGTACAAGCACATCCCAAGGAAAGGGGTTTTTGTGAAGCCGAATGCACTGTCATTTCTCGGCTCTGGGCCCTCCCTTCCTCCCTTCCTGGAAGTTGGCAGTGGATTAAAAAAATTCTTACATGGAAATCAAGTCTATAGAATTCTAGGACAGATCTACAAGGGTGCTACTGTTGAGCTGCTGAACTCTTCCGCCGTTGAGTCTAAGTGACAATCCAAGGTGACCGGAGTTAGGAAGAGGAGACCCAGGGAAGAGCCTTTGTCTTCCCTTTTGTCTTTTGTTCTTTCATTCCAAGCAAGTGTCCTGAATTCCACTGCTTTGCCCTCAGTCTCAGATAAATGCTTCACTCTGCTTCACACCCCCTGCTCCCTTTATTCCGATCTCTAATTGAACATGAATTGTGAAGTCATTTTTATCATAATAGGTTAAAAATTCAAGAGAGTTAATGCTGTGCATTTGAGCTCACAAAAACCTCGCTTTCCTTTGGATGTGCTTCAACTGGTGCTGATAAGAACGCCAGCTATTGGTGAAGGAGTTGCTGAGTGTTTAAGACTGCTAAAGAATTCGAGTTTGATTTATAAAACATCTCTCCCGATTGCCTTTGTTTTAAAAATGTTTTCAAGTACCCATCTGTCAGCTTCACTAAGATGGGCATCAAGAATATGGACCTTCATCAAGAATAAGATGCAGAACCTTCCCTAAATGCTCCTGTTCAGGGAAACCTCTACTGCAGGGTTTGAGCCCCACCCAGGGCTCAAATCAGCACAGTGGGGGCAGCTTTAAGTTGTGTGGGGTCATGAAACACAGAGAGAGCCATCAAGGAGGCTCAGCACGTGTAGGGGCCAGCGTTGGAAGATCAGTGTTGTTGAGTCCAGTTGAGTCTACACAACTCTCCATGCACACTTCCATGTTGATTAAAAGGAGATAATAGGCTGGGTGCGGTGGCTCACGCCTGTAATCCCAGCACTCTGGGAGGCCGAGGCAGGCGGTTGCTTGAACTCAGGAGTTGGAGACCAGTCTGAGCAAAGCGAAACTGAAAATAGAAAAACCAGCTAGGTGTTGTGGTGGGTGCCTGTGGTCCCAGCTACACAGGAGGCTGAGGCAAGAGGATGCCTTGAGCCCAAGAGTTTGAGGTTGCTGTGAGCTATGATGCCATGGCACTCTAGCTAGGGCTACAGAGTGAGATTCTGTCTCAAAACACTAAAAAATTAAAATTAAAAAATAAATAAATGGAGATAATAGTCTGGCTATATGATATTTTGAAAAAGGCAAAACTGGACAGACAGTATAATGATAAGGAATTACCTGGTATCTGGGGCCGGGGGAAGGCGGGACGCATGGGAGGAACACAGGATTTTCAGGGTGACGGAGCAATTCTGCAATCCTGTAATGATGGACACGTGGCATTGGGCATTTGTCAGAACCCATAGAATGGCTGGGCGCAGTGGCTCACACCTACAATCCTAGAACTTTGAGAGGTAAAAGCAGGAGGATCACCTGAGTCCAGGAGTTCGAGACAAGCCTGAGCAGGAGTGAGACCCCACCATCTCTACAAAAACCAGAAAAGCGAGCTGGATGTGGTGGCGGGCAACCGTCATCCCAGCTATTTGGAGGTTGATGCGGGCCGATTGCTCTAGCCCAGGAGGAGTCTGAGGTTGCTGTGAGCTCTGATGATACCACTGCACTCTAGCCGGGGCAACAGAGAAAGACCTTGTCTCCAATAAATAAATAAATTAATTAATTAAAAAACCCCAAGAAACCCATGGAATGCACAGCACCGAGAGTTGCTAAGGATGGCTGTGGGCTTTTGCTGTTGATGACATATCAGTGTAGGCTCATTCACAGTAACAAACGTACCACTCTGGTGAGGGATATTGATGGTGTGAGAGGCTGCGTGTGAATGAATGGGGGGCGGGGCTTCCTGGGAACTCCCTGTACTTCCTGCTTAGTTTTGCTGTGAACCTAAAACTGCTCTAAAAAGTAATGTCTTTTTTTTTTTTTTGAGAGGTTAGAAGTTGCCTATTGCCTAAGACTGCTGTGAGGTTCAATGAGAAAAACAATGTAAATGCTGGCTTCAAATGGCCAGATAAATATGCAATAATGTGGTTATGATTAAAAATCATAATAAGCAAAAAACAAACAAACAAATCATAATAAGAGGTGCTATTCTAATTGCCTGTGGGGATCAGCTTGTTCCCAAGGGGTGGGCTTGGTGCCTCTGTCTTGGGACTTGATGTGAGAAGCCACATAGCCCAAGCATATAGTGGGCCATGAACTTGCCAGGATTTGCACATACAATGGTAATGGTCTTTCAGAGGAGGCCACTTGTGGCCTTATTTAAAATGCTACCTTTCCTCCAACACTTTCGGAATTCCGTTTTTGGAACCGGCTTCCGAATTGTATTTTAGCGTTAGATTATGGATTTAGTTTTGGAAAGGGTAAGTTCTGATGAACAGGGAATGCTTCCAGATGATTACAAGGCAATGGTGAGCCGCTATGCTGGTTTGGTTATGAGAAATGAAAAGGAAACCGTACTGGTACACGTATGTGGTGACTCGCACAACAGCAAGCGCTAGCAACCCAGGACATGCCCCAGAGTGAGGCCAAATGACATTGACTTGTGCGGGCCCAATCCACATGTTCCCGTATAGAACCACAGACGGATTCCAGGGCAACCCTGCACGGCCTCCTGCATTCAAAGACCACCAATTGTTCAGCGACTCCCCTGACTCACACATTCACAGCTTACTAACGTGTGCCACTAACAGCTCACTATCACTAACCCAACTCCTCAAACTCTGCAAGTTCCCCATGTAGAGACCCTGAGACCGACAGGTTTGTGCTCTGCCAGCTCAGTAAGTGGAGAAAGGCATCGTTCCGTGTTCTCGGGTTCCCCAGTGGTCTTTTCACGGGTCCTTCCACCCTGTGCAGAGGCCAAGCCTGCCCATGGGCCCTGCGCTTTGTCATGCTGTTTGTCTCATTTTCGGCTTTCTTCCTCACTAAAGTAGGCTGATCTGCTCCCGCGGGCTTCCCTGATCCAGCTGGCTTTAAGGTAGTGACTTTCAACCTGTGTGTGGCAAAAATGTTTAAATATCATTAATTAAATTATTTTTGAAAGAAGTTTAGAGCACAGTAAGCATATTCTTTTTTTCACTCTTTTCTTTTTTATTTGATCAACATAATTTATTTTTATTTTATTTTATTTATTTATTTTTTTTGAGACAGAGCCTCATGCTGTCACCCTGGATAGAGTGCTGTGGCATCACAGCTCATAGCAAACTCCAATTCCTGGGCTCAAGTGAGTCTCCTGCTTCCGCCTCCCAAGTAGCTGGGACTACAGGCACCGACCACAACACCGGCCATTTTGGGGTTGCAGCCCTCATTGTTGTTTGGTGGGCCCGGGCTGGATTTGAACCTGCCAGCTCAGGTGTACGTGGCTCCTTAGCCCGTTGAGCCACATGTGCCAAGCCGATCAACATAATTTAAGCGTGCTGTGACAGTGTAACTATAGGTTTGAGTGTGTTGTGTGATAGAAAAGGCTGAAAAGCACTGCTTGAAAGTGGAATTAAGATTCGGCCTGGATGTGCTTCCCCTTTAGGAGTATCCATGGGCTAACCCAAAACCTTAGAAGACCAGAACCCAAACCGACATCCCACCACTCCGAAGAAAGACTGAATTCCAGCTCTGGAGCCATTTTGATGCAGAGAGATGGTACTCACAACTCAACACGGTTGTCAGAGTTGAAGAGGCATAACAAGAACCCGGAGAGGTTATTTATTTATTTTGTTTTCATTAATGTAGCTTCCTGGTCTCCGAATGTAGATGTTTGAATTCAGGCCCTCTGGGGTGCGGCCCTAGAAACTGGCAAGTTTCAAGTCCACCCAGGGGGAGCCCTGGTGGTTCTGAGATAGAATATTCTCGGACAGACAGGGCTACCCACCCAGGCTGGGTTCCCTTCTGGTGGGCTCTCAGCATACCAGCCACGGCTCTGAGTGGGGACGCTGTTCTTTCATGGAAGGCCCAAGTCAGAAGAAGCAGCTTGCCCCGCACATTTATGGCTGAGGGGGACTTTGGAGTCCTCACAGCTCCGCCAGTGGACGCGCCACTCAGCCGAACCCCTTCACAACATCACGCCAAAGATTTCAAAGGCTTTCTCTTTGTCTAGGTTGGAAATAGGTTTCCCCACAAATTAGCTACCTTGAAAATTTGAAATCTCCAGCAACCAGCACAGCTGCTGTGAAATCCTCTCCCTTGGGTCGGACTGTGAAGTTGCCAAAGGAAGCAGAATGATGTGGTGTGAAGACTGCAGGGCCTCCCGGAAGGGTTAGCTCCACACAGAGCTTCAGCAGATGGCTCGAGGCGGGGGGAGACTCACAGACATCCACAAGAAAAGGAATGTCCCATGCTCTGCCTTCAGAGCCTCTCCGAGCCTCTGGGGCTCGGGGTGGGGGGGACAGGACAGTGCCTGGTACTTGCTGCTGGGAAGCACTTTTGAGGCAGGCAGGCCCTTTGCAGGGGAGAGTGGGCTCAGAGCTGTGCTCAGAAGGCCGGGGCCTGGCCAGACAGTGGAGGCCACGGAGAGGCGTGAGGCACATCGGGAGGCAAGTGCCACAGTCCAGCCCCAGGTACTAATGCGGCTGGGCAGGAGAGGCAAGAGGTGTGTTATGTGCCTGGCCCCGGCCCTTGTGTCTGTGGGTCCTTACTGGGTTCTGAGCTGTCCTCTCTCCACAGGGAGCTGGCTGTCTCACTGAGGAACATCACACTTGGCTGTGCTGATGTGTCTGGGCTCTGAGAGCTGCTCCGCACCTGGCGACCCCACGCCGCACCTGTCCTCTGCAGACACCTGAGCTCTTTGCTGTCTAGAACACGGCACGTGGGCTTCTCCAGACTTCTCTTCTAGCCGGTTGGTGGAGCTGGGCTGCTGTTTCTTCTAAGACAGGGCTTGATTTAAATGGTCTCTCAGGCCTATTGAATGAATGGTTCTAACCTCTCACTCTAGCCCATCTGTCTTCACCAAAGAGTGAAGAAGTGGCTTTTCTTGCCTGCTGTGCACAAGAGGAAATGCAGATGGCATTTAAGAAAGAAAAAGGATAAAAAATTGTTCTACTTCCTATGGATATGGGGAAAGGAAAAAAATTAGTAAAGTTTGTACTTTTTTTTTTTTTTGTAGAGACAGAGTCTCACTTTATTGCCCTCGGTAGAGTGCTGTGGCATCATAGCTCACAGCAACCTCCAATTCCTGGGCTTAGGCGATTCTCTGGCCTCAGCCTCCCGAGTAGCTGGGACTATAGGTGCCTGCCACAATGGCCAGCTATTTTTCTGTTTTGCAGTTCGGTCAAGGCCGGGTTTGAACCCGCCACCTTTGGCACATGGGGCCAGCATCCTACTTGATGAGCCACAGGCACCACCTCAGTTTGTACCTTTTGATACAAATGAAGATGATTTTCCCAGGGTGGACATTGCCAGAGCGTGCTTGACTGGACAGAGATCTGAGCACAACAGTATGCTGATAGGAGAGGAAACGTTTAAATGGAAACGTCCATATGGACAGGCCCCCACACAAGGTGCAGAGACTGTAGGCCTGTTTCTGAGCAAATGCTGAAATGCATGGACAGTCTTTAAAAAACAGGACTGTGAGCTGCAGTAAAACCTGCCAGCAAGTGTCCTAGAGTCTTAGATGACAAGAGGCGTCCCATCTTCCTTCCTGGTGCCACGAGGACGGACTTCTTTGTTGTACACGGATGTCAGCCTTCTCTCCCACACTGGCTGATCAGCGTTCCCTGTCAGTGCCCGGTGGTGACACATCTCTTCAGTGAAAGCTTTTCCATGTGGTTTAGGTGAAGAACACAGCCCTTGCTGAGTGAGTTCAAGGGCACCCCCCTATGACATTTCATGCAAACAGTTTCCAAGACTGTCCACTGACAGAGGGGACCTCACAGCTTTCTGGCCATGCACATTTCGTGTTTCCTGCAGGGGCATCATTTCTGCAAGAGCTCTGGCTGGGAGGAGTGAGTTTATGACGTGCAGAGTGGAATCCTGGTAGCTGTGTGGCCTAGGGGAGGTCACTGACTTCTCTGAAGCTCAGGTTCCTTGTGTGCAAAATGGGGGTTATAACCACCTGTCTGAAAGAGACTTGGGGGCATTAAATAAGACGGTGTCTGTGACACACAAAGACAAAGCCATGCCTGGCACGTAGCAGGTGCTTGGTAAACAGTAGCTGTGATTTTCATTACGTATCCTAACTTGGTAAAACCACCGTTGTTTTGATCCACTGATGCAAGGCCAGGTGATAAGGAGCTAACAGAATGAAGGATGGGAGAAGGGGGACAGGGAGGCCGTGGGCTCCGTCTGTACTAGGTCTGGCTAGGGGTGTGCTCGCTTGTTTGTGAGGTGCATGGGGGAGAACAGCTCTCCTGGTGCCTCCCTTTTTTAGCACCACTTCTTGACCCAGACTTGCAGTGAAGTGGCAAAGCCAGCGTCCATGCGGAGGCCTCCAGCACAGGGACAAGACGTTGTCTGTGGCACCACACCACCGGGGACACAGGGCCTCTGCATAAATGCCCAGACTGTACCAGCACAGGCTGCACGGGGTGAGGAGAGACTGGGGCCTGAGCCACCCCCAGCAAGGGTCTGGAAGAAGCTTCTTATTCTCATTACCCCTAATCCCCTTTCCTCACTTTGCACAGAGGTCCCGTGGGGCACCCGTGGGGCATATTCCTCAGTGTCCAGGGGATAAAGTCATTCTCACTCCTGCATTTCACTCTCAGAGCTGATTAATTGGTCACAGAGGAGAGGAGACCCTTGGCCTCAGCTTAATTGAAGGCAGAACTTCCCTGCTCCCCCCATGACAGAGTCTGTATAGCCTGGGGGCAGCTGTAGCGCCTGCAGGTAAGGGGTGTGGTCGTTGTGGTCCACCACTAAGGTATTTTAAATCCCACATTGAATCCTAAAACTTCCCAAGGTTCTTGCATCTCAGCTCTGATTATGGCTGCTTTAGTTTTAATAGTTTAATATCCTTCTGGCACCATGCCTGGCTGGTGCATTTGTTTCCCCATTATCAGATCTCCACTTGTGACCCCAAAGGTTTGGTGTATTCCAGTTTGGGAAACCAGAGTGTAACAGTGTAAAACATAGAAAGGAGGGCAGTGCCTGTGGCTCAGTGGATAAGGCGCCGGCCCCATATGCCGAGAGTGGCGGGTTCGGGCCCTGCCCTGGCCAAAATTGTAATATAAAACAGCCGGGCGTTGTGGTGGGCGCCTGTAGTCCCAGCTACTTGGGAGGCTGAGGCAAGAGAGTCGCCTAGGCCCAGGAGCTGGAGGTTGCTGTGAGTTGTGATGTCACAGCACTCTACTGAGGGAGATAAAGTGAGACTCTGTCTGTAAAAAAAAAAAAAAAAAAAAGGAAGAGTGTTTAATGACAAAGCGACAAAGACCCCACCGTTGGGCTCCAATCCCTGCTCCGCCCTTAGCAGCTCTGTGGCCCTGGGTAAGCCGCGCATTCCCTCTCATAATACAGCATCTTCCTTCCTCTTAGCACTCTGATGGGGACTGAATGGGTCAATATACACAAGGTACTTAGAATAGCATCGGGCTGCTAATCCCATGTAAGCATTTGAGCTTTCAAGGAGGGAGCTGAAAAGCATCATTTTTATTCCAGCCTTTCCACCAGCTCTCACTGTCGTTCTGGACAACAAGCCCACCCCTTGACAAGCTGGGTACCGGAGCCCTCAGTTAATGGGGCACAGGCATTAAAAGCCTTGAGAAACTATGAGGGGAGGGGAGCAGGGGACAGGGCTGAGAGCAGACGCAGAGGCTAACGACAGCAACCGTCGGGCAGAAGCTGACCAAGGGGGCTGATGACCACAGGCAGTAAAACCGGCTTCAACCGGCTTGTCAGCTATCTCTGTCACCTTACATGAAGTCTGACTAATATCATTTACATTGTGGTTTTAAAATTCTCCACCCTTAAAAAGAAGAATAAAATAAAATAAAATAAAATTCTGTATGCTTGAAATCACCATGACAGTTCTGAGACAACCACATAAAGTATGAAAATGGGTTGTAGCCTTCACTTGAAAGATAAAAATTTGCCTCATATTAGGGGTGTATACATTGAATACTTTTTCTTCCATTCTAGAGACACTTTGCTAAGGAGAACATGTTCCACCTCCATCCATGTAAATACAAAAGAGGAAAAGTCACCATCTTTCTTTAAGGCTGCATAATATTCCATGGTATACATGTACCACAGTTTATTAATCCATTCGTGGATCAATGGGCTCTTGGGCTTCTTCCATGACTTAGCAATTATGAATTGGGCTGCAACAAACAATCTGGTACAGATATCTTTGTTGTACTGTGACTTTTGGTCATCTGGGTATATACCAAGTAAAGGAATTATAGGGTCAAATGGCAAGTCTATTTTTAGATCTCTGAGTATTCTCCAAACATCTTTCCAAAACGGATGTATTAGTTTGCATAGAACCCAATTCTAGGAATTACTACCCAAATTCTTAGTAAAAGCCAAACCCTGGTTTTAAATATTCCTCCCCTTGATTAGTAAAGCTACAAAGGATGTAAAACCACTTCTTCTCAAGGAAGCTGCTCCTTTTCTGAGCCTGCCCGCCCTCCTCTCTGAATGTACACTCAATTTCAATTAAAAAAAAAAATAGCTGTCACTTGCCGGGCTTAAGTGGTGCCTCCTGAAATTCTTCTCCTTGGTGCCTCCTGAAATTCTTCTCCTGACGGTCACCAAGAACTTAAATGACTGCGTCTTGAAATGTAAATAAGGCCTGTAATCTAGTTAATAGTGCTGTTGGATCGATGACGATTCCCTGCTTTTGATTTTGTCTTATCACCAAGTAAGACATTACCATAGAGGAAAGCAGGAAGAAGAGCTTCTTCGCACCATTTTCACCACCTCCTGTGAGATGAAAATTACAGCCATTCGCTCCTTCAGTCAGTGATGGAACCCACATTCGATGGCAGTCCCATGTGAGTATGGTGGAGCTGAATAAGTCTTACCAGCTCGTGACACTGCAGCTGCCTTTGGAATGTCACACACCTGTCTGTGTTTAGCTATGTCCAGCCTGGGAGCAGCAGGCTGTACCACACAGCCTGGGTGTGTAACGGGATGTCCCACCCAGGCGTGTGTAAGTAACTGCGATGTTCCCACAACAGTGAAATCACCAATGGACGCGTGTCTCAGAACATATCTGCTATGAAATAACACGTGACTATATTTCAGAATAAGCAGCTGAAAAACAATGACTGTGTTGGTGAGGTTGTGGCCAGACCATGTTGCAAGGCACCCTGAGATTTTAGATCAGGAGCTTGCTAGAAAGGCAGGTGGGAGTCTGCCAGGACACTAGGAAGAAGGCAGGGCTTGTGGCCAGCTGGGACTGGAGCACAGGAAAGGTGAGGGCACAGAATCCATTGGATCAACAGTCAGATGAGAACCTGTGCTAAAAAAGACATGAGCTGGACATTCCTTGCCACTTTCTACCGAGGAGGGACAGTCATCATTTCCTGAGGTAGGGGTAGGAATAACTGGGTCCATAGGTACAAGGTGAAGGGTGACAAAACTTAGAATGAGATTTTTTTTTCTTTTAATTCACAAATAATAATTGTACCCATTAGTAGGGTACAATGTTTGATACATATAATTACAGTGATCAGATCAGGGTAATTAGCAGATCCATCCTATCAAACATTTATCATTTCTTTGCATTAGGAACATTTCATATCCTCCTTGTAGCTATTTGAAACCACATAATACAGTGTTGTTAACTATGGTCATCCTATAGTGGCATAGAACTGTGGTCCCCAAGCCCCAGTCTGCAAACTGGTACCTGATAGGAACAGGGCTGCCGGCAGGTGGATGGGCAGAGCTTGATCTGTGTTTACAGCTGCTCCCAATCACTTGCATCACTGCCTCTCACACGTTTCCTCCGTTTTGCTTTTCACTTCCAGGACATCACCATTTTTTAGCTTGCAGGTGTGAGTGGGAACTTGTGGTGTTTCTGTCCCTGAGTTGCTTCACTTGACATAATGTTCGCCAGTTCCACCCAAGTGCCACTAATGACAGCATTTCACTCTCTTTCTGGCTGAATATTATTCCATATTTCTCTATCCACTCATCCCCTGGTGGGCACTTAGGTTGATTCCATATCATTACTGTGAATAGTGCTGCTAAATCTTGATGTGCCGATTTCCTTCGCATACATGCCCACTAGTGGAACCGCTGGGCCACGCGGTAGCTGAGGAACCGCCATACGGCTCTGTGACGTGGCTGCACTACTTTCCATTCCCACCGACACTGTATGAGTTCACTTTTGTCTGCATTTGTTATTTTTTTTGTCTTTTTAATAATAGTCATTTTAACTGGGGTGAGATGACACTCACTATGGTTTTGATTTACATTTCTCTGATTAGTGATGTTGAGTAGTTTTTCACATTTTTTTTTGCCATGTGTCTGTCTTCTTTTGAGACAGGTCTATTCAGTTCATTTGTCCATTTTTAAATAAGATTATGTGGTTTTTTTTGTTTTTTTTTTGCTGTAGAGATGTTTGAGTTCTTCGTATATTCTTGATATTAATTCTCTGTCGGATGACTACATTGGGAATGTTTTCTCCCATTCTAGGCTGTCTTCTCTGGTGGTGATTTCCTTTGCTGTGAAGAAGGCTTTCAGTTTGATATAATCTCATTTATTTTTGTTTTTGTTGCCTGGGCTTTCAAGGTCTCACTCACAAAAATCTTTTTTCTACACCAATGTCCTAAAGCATTTCACCTGTGTTTTCTTCCAAAAGTTTAATGGCTTCAGATCTTATATTTAGGGTCTTTGATCTATTTTAAGTTGATTTACATATAGGATGAGAAGTGGCAGTCTAGGTTCATTCTTCTACATATTAATATTTTTCTAGCACTTACTGAAGACACTGTCTTTCCCCAGTGAATGTTCTTGCTGTCCTTGTCAAAAATCAACTGGCTGTAGATATGTGGATTAATTTCTAGGTTCTCTATTCTATTCCGTTAGTCTATGTGTCTGCTTTTCTGCCAGTACTATGCTGTTTTGTTTACTACAGCCTTGGAGCATATTTTGAAGTCTGGAAATGAGGGTCCATCCCCCAAATATCCATTCATTGCAGGCTTTCCAGGTGATTTTCACATGTACCATACTCTAAGAAGAGCTGCTAAAGAATTTGGACTACAACGTCCACAGATTCTAAAATTCAGGATTCATTAATATCCTTTGAGGGTCATGGTCATTTGAACCGAGTGATTTTGTTTGGGTTAAATGTGAGAGATTGGGTTCTAACTTAAAAGTGAATGAGAAAGCTGGTTGTTGCATCCCAGTACTGCTGGACATGCCAAGATCTTTGCCAACATAAAGCATTAAGATATCACCAGAGGAGCTTTGAAAACTCCCTGTGTCCAGGCTATCCCCCATATCAATGAAACCAGGGCCCCTAAGATTGAGGCTAGAACATCAGAACCCTTAAAGGACCCCTGGTGGTCCCAGCATGCAGAATCCTCTGGGGGAACTGATTACCAGATCACCAAACCCCACCATAGTCTTCTGATTTGTTGGGTCTGGTATAAGGCCTGGGAATATGCATTTCTAAAAAATTCTCAGGTATTGCTGCTAGTTGAAGGACCAAGCTTTGAGAACCCCTAGATTGGGGGAAAGTGAGCAGAATGAGGAGATGAAGATCACGGCTGTGAGAAACTTAACCTATTTCTATTGTTACAGGATGTATGGAAACTTCCCTTACGTGAGCTGTGAGTTTGAAAATTAAATTTCTTAATGTACTCTTGGCTTCACCCAACAAGACTGGTCTGCCAAGATCCTGAGAGACAGACAGTCCTCATGGCAGGGCCACATCAAAGTGACCTGGGAACAAAGGAAATTGCTTTAGGGCAACTATAAGTACTTGCTGTAAATGTGCTTCCTTGAACCTCCCTGAATCTACTGCTAGACTGGTAACTAGGTCCCCAATTCTGCTGCTTTGGAACCAAGTATTATTTCCAAGCTCCAGGCCTCAGGTAGCTTTTGGCCTATATGTATATGGACCCTGAAGCTCTAAAGCTGAATTCTGGGGCTTCCCAAAGCAAGTAGCCTCGTGTCTGCTCTGGCCTAGAGGGAGTCCCTACAGGTGGTTTTGCCCTTCATGGAAAAGTTCCAGAGACTACAAAGCTACCTGTCTGTCCCAGATGCCACTCTGCCACTGCTCAGTCTTTCCACTCTGCTGGGCATGGCCAATGCAACCCTGAACCTTCACTGCTGCATTTCCTGGCAAGCAGTCAGAAGCAGGGGCATAGCCATTGAGCTCCTTGTGCCAAGAGACATTCACAGCTGCTGCTGTAAATAACGGTGACCCTCTGGCAAGCCACCCTGTCCTGTCCAACTTGGAACCATCACTCAGAAGGCTCTTGGCTTTAATGACGGCCAGAATGACAATGACACTTCCGGGATGGTCTGCGCACAGTACTGCACCTCTACCTCATTAATTACAGGAAGAGAGGATGAGGGGCTCTGGAGGTCAATGGAGGGGTGCTGTAACCAGCAGGGCTGTGTGGGGGTGTGGGGTGATGTGCCACGTCCGCAGAGCGCTGGAGGCCACCAGTCACACAGCCCTGGGAGCATCCGCCCAGCGGCTCAGTTTCCCATTGAGGTGCACAATGACATGAAGCCGGCAGTAGGTCTCTAATGGACCTTCAGAGATCATCTGAAAGTCATATCCAGCCCTAAAGTGCAAGATCTTACCCTCACACAGCCATACCCCTTTGCCCAGTTGTTGTCAGTGTCTACTTCTGTGACAGGGGCCATCAGCCCACCAGGTAAAATACTGACTATGTGAGTATTCCTCCTTCTAGAAAAGTTTCCCAACCTCTGGTGAAGGGATGGAACATGGGCTGGGAAGCAAAGCAACTAGCTACCTTAGGGAACCTAGGGTTAGTTAGCCGTGCCACACCACAGCTGTCTCATCTGTAGAGGAGGATCAGTGATTTCAGCCTCAGCACCCTGGGGTGGGGATGAAATGAGGTGGCTTCTTGGCACAAGTGTTGTATTCTATATTAATCCTATGTAATGGGGCTTGTGATGACTGCCCTCTCTGCCTCGAACAGCAATTATTATTTTACAATAATATGAAATATTTTGTGAATATTTTATGAAAGCTCTGGAAAGTTAAAAATGGTCTGTGGCTGTAAAATCCTGCTACAAGTGTTATTCCACAGATGAGAAATCTGGAGTGTCCAAACAGGGTGAACACATTGCAGTGGGACCTCTGCACCTGACCACCTCCCATTTTCATAGACTGGACACCACCAGATGTACCCAGGGAAGCTCCTTAAACTGACCACCCCTGCATGTTGACCAGTTTGTTATAGTCCTCTGGGGGGTCCATGTACACAGGTTCTACTACTGTTAGAGGTTGTTTGACTTGTCGTAGGAAGCCTGAGGAGCCTTGGATTTGGAGGGGATCCAGCATCCCTCTGTGGTGACTCACTGGACACCCTGGGACTTGGTCTGCATTCCCAGCAGGGGCCCAGTCCATGTGAGCTGTGAGTCCTGGGTCACTGGTTTGGCCTACGTGAGCTTCAGTTTCCCCACTCCCCCCAAAATAAGTATGCCAACAGTACTTTCCTCAGAGAAGTGCTGGGAAGGCAGAACAAGATAGGAGGACATAGAAAAGAAGCTCTGAAAACGCAAGCTCTTATTTTCATTGTAAAATAAGATTTCATTACAATTACATTGTAGATTTCATTACAAATTTCATTACAATTTTCATTGTAATTCTAGTTAGGGCTGGAGAGAACAGCTGGGGGGGTGTGAGTGATCTACATGGAGGGGTAAGCCATAAAGAGAGAAAAATGAAGAGAAGGAAGAACACGCAATAGTATGTGATGAGGAGGTCTAACAATCAAGTCACTGTGTGCTCACATTGTCAGCACCATACAAACAGCTCGGTAAGGCTTCATAGCCTCGGCACAGTGGTGTCTCACAGCTGTGTTCGTGTTGACATGTGGTGGTATCTTGCTAAGTGGCATTCATTATTGTTTTTTTGTGTTTTTGTGTGCCATTAGGAGAATGTCGGAGCTTGAATTAGAGCAACGAATAAACCTTGACCTTCTTGTTAAACTTGGCAAGAGTGGAAGTGAAATCAGGAACATGTTAGTTCAAGTTTATGGGGATAATGCCATGAAGGAAACGTCAGTGTACCAATGGATGAAACATTGTTCTGAGAGGAGAGAAAGTGACACTGATGAAGAAAGGTCAGGGAGGCTGGTAACAAGCAGAACTAATGAAAACACTGCAAAAATTCATGGAGGGTACATCAGAATCACCACTGACTGTGAGAAGCACAGGAGACATCAATAGGGAGACAGAAAGATCTTAGCTGAAAATCCTGGCATGACAAAGGTGTGTGCAAAAATGGTCCCAAGAGAGCTGACAAATGAACAAAAGCAAAGGAAAGTTGCAGTTCACCAAGATCTTTTGGAAAGGCAAGACAATGTTTTGGGCCATTTTATCACTGGCGATGAAACACGAGTGCACCAATGTGACCCTGACACAAAGCATCAAAGTGCACGATGGAAGTCAGCCAATTCTCCAGGACCAAAAATTTCCCGGCAACAGCTCTGATGGCCATTCCAGAAAATGAATTCCAAAGTTGCTTTGAAGAGTGGACTGGTGCTGGTGTGGGTGCATAGCTTCCCAAGACGCGTACTTGAGAGGAGACGATAGCATATTCAGAAGTCAGGTAGGTAGCACTTTTTCTAGGATGAGTTTGCAAACTTAATTGTCGGGCTTTATTGTTTCTAACCTGGCACTGAAATAGATCTGACCATCAGAGAGTGGAGCAAGTCTACATTTCTGGGGGGAACCCTGAATGAACTGGAGCAATGACAAATGAGTTCTTGCACACTTCAGGGACAGCTGACACCACGAACTGCAGGTAAAAGAAAATCCTTTGAAATCCTGCCTCCTTTGCTTATGGGGTCAAAGTGAAAGCCCAGCAGACTTCCCTTTCCCCTGCTGGTCTTGGAATATTACTTAACCTCAGAGAAACCCTTACTGAGGAACTACAGACTGAGAGAGAGGCCACAGATCTTGGACCTTATAGAAAGACCTAAAAATGCCTTGGTGTGAGGCAAGGGGCCTTACTGCATCCAACATGTTCCAAAGTCCCTAATTTAGTGTAATCAGCACAGTGCTCTATGGGATCAAGGAGGGGGCTTCCAGCCCCTCCTGTCCTGTTGAACTTCAAGGAACACAGAAGTTCAAGGGTTATGGCCCTGGGGCTACCTGGTCCTCCCTCAGGTTCCTGGGACAATCCCAGCCTATCCCTGCTGGACTCACCCACAAAACAGAAGCCTCAGCTTGGGGTCTTAGCTGGGCACACGCAGCCCCAGGCAAGATGGCCACTGCCCTCCTTGCAAGGGCAAGTGATGGTAGTAGAGACAGGATTTTCTGTGTTTTCCTTTATTTAAATCTAGGCTTCTATACGGTGCTATAATAGTGGGTGTCACTATTCACCCTTCTGTCCAAACTCATAGAATGTATAATGCCAAGAGTGACTCCTGATGTGAAGTGTGGATTCTGGGTGATAATGGCATGTCACATAGGTGTGATTGTGACCAGTCAGCTTCCCTGGAGGGCGATGCCTATAGCAGAGGTACGCAGTGTCCATGTAGGGGCAGGAGGTACATGGGAACTCTCTACTTGTTGCTTGATTTTGCTGAGAACCCAGACCTGCTCTAAAAATAAGGTCCATTTTGAAAAAGTACATCTGGAGATAAGCTGAGCACAGGATCAATGAGCAGCCCTCCTGAAGCAGCTCCAACCGCAGCGTGTGGGTACCACAGGGGCTCCATATTTGTTTTCTGCCAGGAGCCCCTGTTTTTAAAAAATTGTTCAAGGGCCCTTTTCAGAAAGATATTGCTTCTTCTGTATTGTATTAATATTTTTGAAAAACAGAGAAAATATTGCCCCTCCCCCCAATCATAGTATCTTCTTGCAAAATGCCAGGAAAACATCTTTCTCAGGGTGTCAGTGATGTCTCAACACAACTGCCCTTAAGAAAAGTGACATCACTAATCCTGCAATGTCTTTAGGGAATACGAGGGTAATTGTCCCGCCTGATGTTCCATTCGGATGAGGAGACTCTTCCTGCCAAAAGAGATGAGCCAGCAGGGGATGGGGCAGCTCTACACGCTGCTGAGCAAGAAGGTCAAAACAATAATCCAATCAGCCTCAATGGTTACATTTTAAGTATAACTGTCTGCTTGGCCACCATTCTGATTACGATGCTAGCAAGGTAGTGGATAGCATCTGCTCAGCCACGACTCAGGAGGCTGGGGGAGGGGAAGGGGAGAGAGACAGAGACAGAGAGAAAGGAGGGGGGAGAGAGAGAGGGAGACAGAAAGAGAGAGAGAGGTGGAGGAGAAAGAGGGAGAGAGACTGTGAGAATGAGAAAGAGAGGGAGAGAGACAAGGAGAGAGAGAGAAAGGGAGAAACAGAGGGAAAGGGGGATGAGGGATGGAGAGAGAGATTGAAAATCCAGATTCTCTGCTTTCTCTCCCACTTTCTAATTAGCTTGTTTTGTATTAGGAAGGAGAGTTTTTTTTTTTTAATTTTATTTTGAGAAGAAATACTATCGGTTTTGAAACTGAGCAGAGAAACCCAAGAGAGTTACTGAGCACTGAGAAAAGAGAGGACATTAAATGTTTCCCAGAACAAGGTGCAGCAGAAGGGGAGACCCCTTAGAAGGAAGGCGGGGCAGATCTGGAAGACAATCAAAGTCAAGTTCACAGTTGGTTCTGAAGAGAGAAAGCGCCTTCCACAGTTAGTCAACGGGTCTAAAAACAAGGGTGTTTGATGGGACACAGAAACAGTTGTTGGGTTCTTATTCTCCCCTCCATAGGCAGCACTGGGAAGCATATCAGGGTGGTGTTTCGTGTCACACTGGCAGAGGTAGTGGCCCCAGTCGGCCCTTCTTCCAGGCATGGCAAGCTCGGTCATCTCCTTCACAATTTGTTTTCCTTGACCTTTTCCGTTCATCAGCCAACATGGGCCACATCCCCTTCCCACGCTCTGGCTCACTGGCTCTCTGCCTCAGCATAGCAGATCTGGGACACCTCCTGCCTTTGTCGGGGCCTTCCTCCTTCCTGATCTGGGGGAAGTTATCTCCAGGTGCCGGCTCCCCAGCCCCTCTGTCCACTGTCTCCTAACACTGTCACCAGCGTACGTTGATATTTATTAGACAATGGAAGTATCAACACCAACATCCAGTCATACGATCTGCTTTGGAGAGAAACCAATGCTGACACAGGAAAAAATAATGACTTAAGTTCAAAATTCTGGGATGCTTGAGAAGTAGGACAGTCCTTTGGGACACAGGCATTGAGCAGCCTACAAGGGAGAGACGTTCTCCAAAGAGGGAGGCAGACTGTGCAAGGAGCCAGGACAGCGGTGGCAGAGAGTGGCACCTTCACCGACACGGAGCAGCGTGGGGCCTGGGTCATGGGCCTGGTTTCCCGCTGACATTCTCAGAAGCTCTCCTTCAGGCCAAGGTTGCCCCAGGGGAAGCAGCGTGCAGGTTGCCTTCCCTATTAATTCAGAGGGGCCCTGCCACAAATAAGCTACCTTTCCACCTCTGGTTCCCCAGGGAAATGCGCAGAGCAAACTCCAGGCAAACCTTCCCATCCTCCGTCCTCCCAGTGGGCTGGGCCGGGTCTTAGCAATCCCTTCGATTTTCTGGCTCTGACATCCTCGGTCCCTCGTCTAAGGCTGTGAGGTATTAAGGCTTCAGGGGCTGCCTAGAAAGGGCAAGTAAAGCGAAGCCTCCTCACTCTCAGCTCTGTAGGGCTGTGGTCCACGAGGGAGGTGAGCAGGAGACAGTCTGGATGCAGCCCTGTCTGTTACACCAGCTGTGCGGCCCAGAGGGCTTCCCTCTAAAAAGGAAAGGAACTGACGAGGGAGCTGGCCCAGGGCCACTTCTGATCCGCTCCTGCTCCTGCTGCAGATTCCTTCTGAAAGCCCAGGACTTCCTCGCTGAGTGAGCTCTTGGAATCCCCAAGTCTGTCTCCTCTCTTGAGGGTGTGGTGACTCGGGGAGTGGGGGTGAGAGACAGGCAAGGAGGAGAAACTGCTGTGTTCCCCTGGGTCATGTGGTCAGCAGGCTCAAGCCCGAGAGTTCTCGGGTGTCCACTCGGAGCACATCTCAGGGGGTAGAGAGCACTCTCTCTCTCCCTCCCTGTCTGTCCTGGGAGGGATCTCCTCCCAGCAACGGTGAACACTGCAGCAGCCCAGGTCAGCACAGGGGCAGGTGCAGGCCCCAGACATCCCAGAACAATCAGACCTGGACAGCAGCAAGGGTGGCGCCCAAGGCATCTCTGCACAGGTGCAGTGGGCTTAGGTGGCAGCGTCGCTTTGAGACCATAACTGGGTGGAGAGAAAAGTACATCACAGCCTGGATTCAGCAGGAGGCAGAGGGGACTGAGCCCAGGGCACCACGGACAGTCACTCTAAGTGTCCAGGAAGAGCATAACTTGCTAAAAAGATGCAAAGCAGCATAGCTGAGCTCTAAGAGCATCGGAGCAATGACCTCTGGAGAAAGGGGGATCCACATCGGAATCCAGCCCCAGAACCCACTACCAGTTTGATCTTGGGCAAGGTACTTAAGCTTGTTTTTCCATCAGTAATGTTGCCTGACCTCGAGGATTGTAATATTCCCCCCACCTGAGGGCTGTTGTGGGATAAAATGAGATAGTGAACAAAAATACCTGGTCTGGTGGCTGGCACAGAATAAATAAAATAAAATAACAGAGCAAAAGTCAATAGTTCTCCCTGTTGAACATAACATAGATGGTGGAAGTGGAAGGTGGATGCATAGAGCACAGCAGTGTCTGGAGCCTGGGCCACTGTCACTGGGGTCACAGAAATGGAGAGAGGGGAGAAGCCTGGCCCCCAAAGAGACAAAGGAATAGCCCGACTCTGCAAGTCAGCATTTTAAAGACGACATACATAGTGTAGTTGGCCAAGCTGTCGATCCACACACAGAGAAAGAACAGCCTTTTGTTATGGGTGACAAGTGTATTTCGGCCTGAATGTATGTTAGACCTCCAGAGCACATACGCTTGCTTATAGGGAACAGCTGCAGAGAAAGCCATGGTGTGTCCAGAAGGTGGGACCAAGGCTGTTGGCTAAGAAAAGACTTTGATTGACAGGGAGCCCAGTGTTTCTTGATGTTCTTGTTTGACTGGGACTCAGGGAGAAGAGCTGGGGACTAGTGGAAGTAGAGTGACGGTATCTCCTGGTTTGTCTGGGACAGTCCTAGTCTATAGTCTACACCCATTGTCCTGGTGTCATAGAAAAAACTCTCATTTCTACCCTGGCTTGGGTGATCGATGTTTAACCCAATTGGGGCAAGTCTAAATGTGATGTCCCCATGTTGTTCTGGTCAGAGATGGAGCCATCAGCTTTACCTTTGGAGTTGGGGACCTGGATTCCGAAGCTGATGTTGCTCCCATAGCAAAATCTTAGAAAAGCCTGTCCCCAGAGGCACTGTTGCCCTGCTCTGAGTCTTCTCTGACTTCTCCTGCCATGGACAGCCCTGGGTCCTCTGAGGCTCCTGGGTCGATGCCAGTCAGAAGAAACTTCGGCACTGAAGGTAGAGGTAGAGGAACAGGGATGCTATTTTTATACATTTTGTGTGTAGAGCTGCTCTATGTTTCTTATTTCTAAATTTTAAATCATTATTTTAGATTTCAAGGATTGCCATATAGATCTGTCCTGAAAGATAATCATGTCTGCTTAACAAGGCTCCTGAGCTTTCATGGCAATTACCATGTGTGGTGTGAGGCAGGGCCCTAGGTGGGGAAATGTAAGATTTTATCCTTGAATCCAAATCCTATTGATAATAATGATCACAGGTTGGAGTTCGTGAAAAATGTGCTTTGTGTCTCCTTAACTTCTCTATGACCCATTGTCCTTGGCTGTAAACTAGTGATTTGGACCTAATGATTCCGGAGACCCATCCAGCTTTAAATCCTAAGAGAAATTGGTCCATATGCAAAGACTGACTCGGGATGCTCATCTCTACAATGGTCATGTGTGGTGATGACCACCAGCATTCCCAACTGGACTACGGGGCAAACACATGACTCAGCAAGTGAGGGGGACATTCTTGACGTGAACCACACTTTTGATTGTGAGATTACAAAGAGGGTGGTCAAAGGGTGAGGCACCCAGGAGGAAATGATGGCTCCGATCTGTTGCAGCATAGTAGGCAATTCCAAAGGCAATGTTCTTTCAGTGCTTTTTTTATTGGCAGAAGTTTCTTCTCTATGTAGGCTCTTAAGTGTTTGAAGTGCCAGAAGCTCTTTTCATTGCTTGTTTTCCTTGGCAAGCATGAGAGTTGCTCAGAGATACTGAGACTGGCACCCGCTGGGTCCAGTTCTCAGTTCAGTAAGTGTTCATCTCAAGTGGGCCGCACGTCCTCCCACAGCCCCGCAGCCATGTGTGTGAAGAGCCTTTCACTGAGAAAGTACCATAACATCCAGAATACTCTAGGTACTAGGGACCTACCCAGCTCTGGTATAAAGCCAAACTGGGATGATGCAACTATAAACTTGGTTTCATTGCAAAATAATGAAATATTTGTCCAAAAGTTCAAAGGGGGTCAACAAAACACTCTAGTTATCTTAATTTTCCACTTTTGCATTAAATATGGAATATGATGGGAAAAGTCCTTTTTTCATTAGTTTTCTTATCTGTAAAAAGGGAGGATTCTACTCTAATATCTTACAAAGCAGTGATCAGATCTATTCTTTAGTTCACTATTCTCAGAAATTTTGTCCACCACAGGTCATATATTTACCAAAATAAATAAATAAACAGAATGAACTACTTGGCAAAATATACCAAAAGCCTTAAATATTTTCCTGCTCTTTGGCAACCAATTCCATGTTGAGAAGCTGATACGAGGGCAATTATAAATGTGTGCAAATATTAAACCAATAGAATGTCTATCGCAGAGCTTCCTGACAGTCATGAAAAACTAAAGAACCTACATATTCAAAGGATTATATGGTAGTAAAATAGATCACGGCACAACCACACAAACAAACGCTAAATAATGATTAAAAATGATGTACAAATATCTCACCTAAAAGATGCAAGCTGTATTGTCCAGTGAAAAAAGTAGCTAGAAAACATTAGTGAGAATAATTCATTTTTTAAATGTAAATAAAAGTGTAAATTGATAAGATAATGAAAAGACAGACAAATACCACATTGGTGGGGTGGACTTTTAGATAACTTTGCTCATTCACATTTCCTAATGTTTTTAAATGAATATGTATTAGGAAAACAACAAAAGTTATTTTTAGGTAATTCTGTTAGTGGAAATAAGTACTCAGCCGAGTTAGAAGAAATAAGACTTGAAAGACTAATATGATTCAAGCAAGTGGAGAAAATAAACTCATTCCCTCATCCGTATTACTTTATATTGGTCCAGTGTAAGAATGTTGCTTAAAATATGGACTGTCAACGAAGCAACACAGAAGAGGCCAAAGTCAAAGTCATGCTTTAATGAAGATGAGATCCCAGGAACAGATATCTGGCTGATTCAATGCATAAACAGCTATGAAACACACAATTCTGCTCACATATGCAAAGTTTAAGAGGCCATTTTATTGTGAAGCATATAAAAATTGAAAAATATTGTGCTGTGAACCAAAAATAATGCCAAACACAAATGTGTTTCTTGAAATAGTTTTCTCTTTTCATCCCTTCAGCAGAGTTATTTCTGTTGAGGCAATGTAATGATTAGGTATGAATGTAAAAAGATATAAAATTAAGAGCCAGATCTTCATAAGTGTCTGGAGATGAGCTGGCAGCATGTGATCTAGGTACTAGCCAGTGAGGTGAATGATTCAAAAACCCAAACTACATGGAGAACGCCATGTGCAGTGGAAACAAGACCTCTGGTCAGGTGCCACGTGAAGACACGGTAAAACCAACAGCTGAAAACTCAAGAGAAAACAACCGTCTAAACTTATACAATAGATTTGAGCTTTTCCCTCTTTTTTAAAAAAATAAATTATTAATTATTAATATGGAAAAGTGGTAACTATATAGAGGAATAGAAAATGATATCAGAGAGGAAACAGCCAAGTCACTACTGCCTGGTGACTATAGTATGTGATGTGTATCCCTGGAGAGTCCTGAACAGAAGAGTGACACATCAGTAGAGTATGCCAGTAGAGTATGATTCCAGTTTGACCATATCCTCACCGACACTGAGCATTACTGTCCTTTTTAATCTTTCCAATCCAATATGGAAAAACATTCTGGTTTTATTATGTTTTCTGGCTTAAGTTTAAGAAGGTCACTCTGACTTCTGTGTGGAAATTAGCCTGTGAGAGACAAGAACATGAGCAGAAAAACCAGACAGGAAACCACTACGGTAATCTAGGCATGAGGTGATAGTGGCTTGGACTAGTGGTAGCAGAGAGCAGGTAAATACATAGATTTTTCCCTATCGTAAGAGTTAATACCTAAACATTTTTTATGCATGCTAAATTTTATATCGCAATTCAAACCATCAAAATTAAACAATTTTATTACTTAATACCACCAGTACCTTGGTGGCTTATTTTAAAAGTAGTATCTTTGATATCAGAAATCAAGATTACCCTGAACATTTTTTGATAACAGCTTTACTAAGATATAAGCCACACACCATGAAATTCACACACTTGATGTGTATACTTCAATGGGTTTTTAGCATATTTATAGGATTGTACAATCATCACCACAATCAAATTTAGAATATTTCATTTCTGCTCTCCTCCAAATCCCTGCATCCTTTAGCAATCACTATTTCCCACGAAAATCCCCAACCCTAGGCAACCTAATCTACTTTCTGTCTCTATGTATCTACCTATTCTAGAAACTTCATACAATTGGGATCCTACAATACGTGGTCTTTTGTGACAGATTTCTTTCATGTATCATAATGTTTTCAAGGTTCATCCACGTTGTAGGATGTGTGAGTACTTATTTTCTTTTTATTACTGAATAAAAAGTATGCATCTATCCCATTTTGTTTTTCCATTCATCAGTTGATGGAAATCTAGGCTGTTTCTCCTTTTTTGTTTTTACGAATAATGATGCTACAAATATTCATGTATAAGCTTGTTATACTCATGCTATACATGAATATGTGTTTTCCTTTTTGTTGAATATAAACCTAGGAGTTCAATTGCTGGGTCATATGTAACTCCATGTTTAATTTCTTCAGAAACTGCCCAGTTGTTTTCCAGAGTGTCTGTATCATTTCACATTTTTATCAGTAATGCATGGCAGTTACAACTTCTCCCTATCCTCACCAATATTAATGTTTAAACTTGAACGTTTTTGTGCCCCATATAGCATCCTTGATGATCTCTTCAGGGTACATTTCTAGAAGCGTTACCCCTGGGTTAGAGTGTGTACATTTTTCCAAGTCTTCAGTTGTATAGCAAAATTCTCTTCCAGAGAGGGTGGACCAATTTGTATAATTGCACCAGTAGAGTATGATTCCAGTTTGACCACATCCTCACCGACACTGAGCATTACTGTCCTTTTTAATCTTTTCCAATCCAATATGGAAAAACATTCTGGTTTTATGATGTTTTCTCGACTTACTATTAATTTGAAATATTTTTTTAGCATGTTCATTTGGGTGTGGGTTGCTCTTTTTCTGTCTATGTTGGAATTGATTTGTTCTGTCATTTTTTTCTTCTACATACTGAGGTTTTAAAAAAATCTTCCCTTTTACTGATATGTAATAATTTACATATTTAAGAAGTACATGTGAGTGTTACATGCATTGAATAAGCAATGATCAAGTCAAGGTATAGGGGTATCTGTCACCTTCAGTGTTTATCCTTGTTATGTGTTACTATCATTTCAGATCCTCTCTTTTAGTTACTTTGAAGTATACATAAAATTGTTCCTAAGTACAGCAACCCTAGTCTGCTATCAAACATTAAAATTCATTTCCTCTAACTGTACATTTGTACTCATAACCAACTTCTCTTCCCTTTCTCTGACCCTAACCCTTTCCAGTTTCTGGTATGTATGTATCTATCAACCTACTTTCTGTGTGTGTGAGGTCAAGTTTTTAGCTTCCACATATGAGTAAGAACATGCAGTATTTGTCCTCTGTGCATATTTCACTTACCATGATGACCTCCAGTTTCTGCAAATGACATAATTTTATCCTTTTTAATAGTCAAATAATATTCCATTGTGTATATACACCACATTTTCTTTATCCAATTGTCTTTTAATGGGCACTTAGCTGTTTCCAAATCTTTGCTATTGTGGATAGTGCTGTGACAAACATTTGAGTGCAAGTATCCCTTAGATAAACTGATTCATAATCCTTTGAATAGACATCTTTTAGTGGGGTTGCTGGATCTTATTCTATTCTTAGTCTTTTTGAGAAATCTCCATGCTATTTTCCATAGTGGATGTACTAATTTATATTCCCACCAAGACCCCTTTCTCCATACCTTGCTGGCATCTGTTACTGGCATCTGTTTGTCTTCTTAATTCTAACCATTCTGACTGGAGTGAGATGATATCTCACTGTGCTTTTGATTTGCATTTCTCTGATAATTAGTGATGTTAGCCACTTGTATGCACTCTTTTGAGAAATGACAATTCATGTCTTTTTCCTTTTATAAAAAGAAGTGTTTGTTTTTTTAACGGTTGAGATAAAATGTTTACATTTCTAATATATTCTGGATGTTTGTTCCTTGTTGGATGAGTAATTTGCAAATATTTTTTTCCCATTCAAGAGCTTGTCTCTTCGTTCTGTTGATTGTTTCCTTTTCTGTGTGAAAGCTTTTTGATTTAATATTGCCCCATTTGTCTGTATTTGTTTTTGAGGTCTTAGTCACAACTTTGCCTAGACCATTGTCTTGAAGAGTTTTCTTTATATTTTCTTCTAGTTGTTTTATAGTTTCAGGTCTTATGTGTAAGTCTTAATCCATCTGAAGTTGATTTCTATATATGGCGAGAGACAGGGGTCCAGTCTCATTTTTTTGCATATGGTTATCCAATTTTTCTGGCACCATTTATTGAAAAGGGTAACTTTTCCCAATGTATGATTTTGGTGACTTGTCCGAGATCAGTGCCTATTAATATGTAGGTTTATTTCTGGGTTCTATATTCTGTTCTATGTGGTCTATGTGTCTATTTTTATACCAATGCCAGGCTGTTTTGGTTACTGTAAATTTGTAATATATTTTGAAGTCAGGTAGTATGATGCTTCCAGCTTTGTTGATTTTGCTCAAAATTGCTTTGGCTATTTGGGCTCTTTTTTTGGTACCATATAAACTTTAGAATTGTTTTTTCTGTTCTATGAAAAATGACATTGGTATTTTGATAGAGACTGCATTGAATGTGTAGGTTCCTTTGGGAAGTATGATTATTTTAATTCTATCCATTATTCCAGTGGATGAGCATGGAATGTCTTTCCATTTGGTGTTCTCTTCAAGTTTTGTGTTTGTTTTTATTAAATCATAACTGTGTCCATTGATGCATTTATGGAGTTAAATGTGCTGATTTGATATTCAATGTGAAATGCTTACAGTTAACTGATTAACATATCCATCACAGTTATACTCTTGTCTTAATAGTTTTGAAATGTACCATTGCATCATGCACATCAGGCGAGGTACATTAGGGACGATGAACATTATTTCCTATGCTTGTAGGCCATTAGTCTATCATAGGAAAAGTTTCATTTTGTGCCTCTTGCCCAATTTTTCAATGGGTTTATTTGATCTTTTCTTGTTGATTTTTTTTGAGTTCTTTATAGATTGTGGAGAACCCCACCCTACTTATCATTTCTTTTCATAAATGTGAATGACTTGAATTCCCTACTGAAGAGGCATATGTTGTATGACTAGTTAAAAAAGGATAAGCCAAGTATTTTCTGTCTTCAGAAAAACACCTCTAACCCCGCAAGGACAAATCAAGACTCTGGGCACATGGGAACATAAAGAAAGCAGAGTCACAATTCTTTTTGTGCATACAAATGATATTAAATAAGTAAAGGAAAAAAAGAAAAAGATGAACACAATAACTAAGAAAATGCCGTGAAAGCTATGTTAACCAGTTCAATTAAAATATTTCAAATTGTATATAAAACCAACACATTGTACCCCATGATTGCATTAATGTTCATAGCTATGATTTAATAAAAAAAAAAGAAAAAGATGAACACTATATACTCATCAAGGGAACAGTACATTCAAGATGTATGTCAAGAAGACATTTCGATCCTAAATATTTATGCACCTAACATTAATACCCCCAGATTAATAAAATGAACCTCACTAAACTTGAATAATATGATAACTTATAACACCATAATAAATGGAAATTTCAACAGACAGAATCAGACAGATCCTCCAAGCAGAAAATAAATGAAGAAATGATGGACTTAAATATGACTCTAGAACAAAAATTCTTAACAGACATATACATAACATTTCACCCCAATACTACTGAATATGTATTATTCCCATCAGCTTAAGGATAATTTTCCAAAATCTATTATTTCTTAGGACAAAAATCAAACCTCAAAAAATTTAAAAGAATAGTAATTATACCTTCTATCTTTATGGACCACAGTGGAATAAAAGTAGAATTCATTTCCAACAGAAACACACATCCCCACACAAAGTCATGGAAGCTGGATAGCCTTTTTCTGAATGATGGTTGAGTCAAGGAGGAGGCAAAAATGGCAATCATTAGATTCCTTGAACAAAATGAGAATGAAGTGACAAGCTATGAAAACCTGTGAGATACTGCAAAGGCAGTTCTAAGAGGGAAATTTATTCCATTAAATGCTCATATGCAGAAATATGAAAGAACACAAATCAATAATCTAATGATTCATGTCAAGGAACCGGAAAAAGAAGAGCAGTCTAATCTCAAACTCAGTAGAAGAGAAGAAATAATTAAAATTAGATGGGAACTAAATGAAATTGAGAACAAAAGAACTATTCAGAAGATTAATGAAACAAAGTTGGTTCTTTGAAAAAAATAAATAAAATTGACAAATCTTTGGCCAGATTATCTAGAAACAGAAAAGTAAAATCTCTAATAAACTCAATAAGAAATGAAAAAGGCCAAATGACAACAGAGAACACAGATATAAAAAAAAAAAAAATCACTGAATACTACAACAATCTCTATGGCCCCAAATTTGAAAACATGGAGGAAATGGAAAAATTCCTGGAATCATACTACCTCCCCAGACTGAACTAGGAAGAAACAGAAGTCTTGAACAGACCAATATCAAGCACTGAAATAGCAACAAAAGTTAAAAATGTAACAAAAAAGTCTCAAGCCAGAGTTTTTCACATCATAATTCTTCTAAGTCTTCAAAGAAGACCTCATACCTATATTGCAGAATCTATTCCAAAATGTTGAGAAGGAAAGAACCCTCCCCTACTCCTATATGTATGATGCAAATATAACCCTGATGCCGAAACTAAGAAAGGACACAACAAAAAAAGAAAACTACAGACCATTATCATTAATGAATATTTGCCCCCAAATAATAAAAGCTTAGCCAACAGAATTCAGCTGCATATCAAAAAAATAATTTATTGTGATCAAGTAGGCTTCTTCTCAGGGATGCAAGCCACTCAAATCTATAAACATAATTAATTAATAATTAATAATTATAATTAATAATTAATCACATAAAGAGAAATAAACAAAGACTACTTCATCCCTTCAATAGATGCAGGAAAAGAATTTGACAAAATTCAGCATCCTTTTTTGATAAAAAACACTTAAGAAAATAGGCACAAATGGTACCTTTCTTAAACTGATAAGACACAGCCAATGTCATATTGAATGGAGAAAAACAGAAATCATTTCCACATAGAACTAGAAATACAAGAGGATACCTACTGTCACCACTACTATTCACTTAGTGCTGGAATCCTAGCCAAAGCAATCAGACAAGAGAAGAATATCAAGTGTATCCAAATGGCAAAAGAAAGGTCAAACTATCACTCTTTACTGCCCAAGGACTCAACCACAAGACATCTGGAAGTGATCAAGAAATATGGTAATGGGCAGTGCCTGTGGCTCAAAGGAGTAGGGCGCTGGCCCTATATGCTGGAGGTGGTGGGTTCAAACCTAGCCCTGGCCAAAAAAAAAAAGAAAAGAAAAGAAAAGAAATATGGTAATGTCTCAAGATATAAAATCAATGTTTACAAATCAGTAGCCTTCATAAATGCCAACAACAGGCAAGCTGAGAATCAAATAAAAACTATAATACCCTTCACAGTAGCATCAAAGAAAATAAAATACCTTGAAATATACTTAATGAAGGATGTGGAGGATCTCTACAGAGAGAACTATGAAACCCTGAGAAAAGAAATAGTAGATGCTAACAAATAGAGGAACATACCATGCTCATGATGGGAAGAAGCAATATTGTTACAATGTCTATGCTCCCCAAAGCAATCTACAGATTTAATGCAATCCCCATTATAATATCAATGTCATTTCTTAAAAATCTTGAAAAAATAGTTCTACTTTTCATATGGAACCAGGAAAAAAAAATCAACAAAACCCTGAATAGCCAATGCAATTTCTTTGAAATAATACCAGAGCTAGTGACATCATGTTTCCACACTACAGATTATATCACAAGTCTACAGTGATTAAAATAACATGGTATTGGCATAAAAATAGAGACTCTAGAGCTATGTAATAGAACTAAGAACCTGGAGATGAAACAAGCCTCATATTGCCATCTGATCTTCAATAAAGTAAACAAAAGCATACACACTGGGGAAGAGAATGCCTAGTTAATAGATGGTGCTGGAAGAACTGGTCAGCCACATGTAAGAGGCTGAAACTGCACCTGCATCTCTCACCACTTAAAAAAATTAACTCACAATGGATAAAGATTTAAATCTAAGACATAAAACTATACTGGATCTGAGCCAAAAGGCTGCGAAGAGATTAAGACATGAAACTGTAAAAACTCTAGAAGAGCATGTGGATAAAACTCTGGATCTTATCAGCCTAGGAAAAGAGTTTTCGAAGAAGTCCCCAATGGCAATTGCAATAACAACAAAAATAAATTAATGGGACCTGATCAAGTTAAAATGTTTCTGCACAGCCAAGGACACAATCAACAAAGCAAAGCCACAACCTGCAGAATGGGAGAAGATATTTGCATGCTACTAATATGACAAGGGTAAAAACCAGAATGTAAACAACACAAGGTAATCAACAAGAAAAGAGTAAGCAATAAAAATAGGGCAAAAAACAAGAACAGAATTCTTTCTCATGAGGACAGATAAATGGCAAAAAGACATGAAAAAGATGCTTATTGTCCTTAATTATCAGAGAAATGCAAATCAAAACTACTTTGAGGTATCACCTAACCCCAGTGAGAATGGCCCACATCCCAAGGCCCCCAAACAGAAGATGCTGGCATGGCTGCAGAGAGACAGAAACACTCATGTTGGTGGGACTACAAACTAGTATAGCCTTTATGGAAAGAAGTATGGAGATTCCTCAAAGAACTAAAAGTAGACCTATCATTGGATCCTGCAATCTCATTGCTAGGTTTCTACTCAAAAAAAAACCAAAAAAACAACTTCATTTTACTATAAGGACATTTGCATTCAAATGTTTATAATAGCTCAATTCACAATTTACAATCACAAAGATGTGGAAAAACCCAACCCATTCAACCCATGAATGCATTAATAAACTGTGGTTTATGTTTATGTACCATGGAATATTTTTTAGCTATAAAAAGATGGAGATTTTGAATCTTCTGTAACAATTGGAAGGATTTGGAAGGATTCTTCTAAGTAAAGTGTCACAACAACGGAAAAGTAAATATCCCACATACTCAATACTAAGTCAAAACTAGTATTAACAACAGCAGCCTCACATGAAAGAAAAACACAATTAAATTAAAGAAAGAGATAGGGGAGCATGAAGTTTGGTAAGTTATCAGCCCACAAGTACAATGCACAGGTATTTGGCACACATCTGGGGTGAAGGACACAACTACAACTCAGACTTTACCTTATAAATCCAAACAATGTAACCTAGTTGCATGGTCCCTCACATTAATCTGAAATTAAAAGAACAATTCCACCAGTTTTATGTTGTCCGCTTTTCTTCTGCTTTTATAATTAAAAGAAATACAAAAAAACAAAGAAGTTTTATTAGTCGTGCACATTTTCTGTATTAGTGACTGCAAACTTGGAACCTGTCTGATGATTTCAAAAGACTCTCTGAATGGCCTGCTGCATAATTAGGATTATTTATTATGTGAGGATTTTTTTGCTTATCTGTGGTGGTGGATATCAAGAAAATTATGTGTGGACTTTTTTTTTCCTCATAAGCTTTCATTAGTGTTTTTGTATTTAATGCATGGCCCAAGATAACTCTTCTTCTTCCAATGTGACCCAGAAAAGCCAAAGGTTTGACACCTCTGCTTTAAAAGAAGGAGGCAAGAAACAAGTCCTAGTAGAAACCTTATTAGACAATCTACTCCAAAGTAATATCTCTCCCTCAAATAAAGGTTTATCAAAATAAAATAAAACAACAAAACAAAAACAGAGAAACCAATTCTTCTTATACATACAATTGCCCTCCATATTCCTGGGTTCCACATCTGTGGGTACAAGCAATTAGGAATCAAAGATATTTTTTTTGATGGAGAAAGGAAGATGGTCAACTAGATGCAGCTTTCGTCAGGGGCTTCTGTCCAAAGGGAGAGAGACTGGACAGAAGTGGACTCAGTGAAGCCAAAGGTGAAGAGCTGAGCTAAGAAAGAAGATAGACAAGTGCTCACCATCTCTGCTGAGGCAAGCTGCAATTCCAAGAAAGAGGATCCAAGAAAACAAATTCCAGGTACAAAACCCATTGCCAAGAGGACCAGAAACCCCTCCCCAAAGCAGGAGGCTTGCTGTGGGCTCTTTGCAAGTGAGCAGAGAGCAAAAGAACTCTCATTTTACCCCACAGGAGAGAGCCTCTAAACATCGGGCCTCCGTCTCCAGGGGGGTCCCACTTGTGAGCCTGTGCATCATCCTGCCTGGCATAAAATTGAGCAAATATTTTCCCCACAATTCTGAATTCACAGTCTACTCTTGCCCCCTTGCCTGGCGGTCTGAAGATCTGTGCCCTCCAGAGCCCAGAGTGTTTGGCAATTCCCTGGGAGGCCTGGCCATTGTCTGGGCCACTGGACAGCAGCATGGAAATGGTGACTCAAGTGAAAGCAGAGTGACATGGGTAGAGACACTCAGGAGACAGACATGTACTACAATGGTGCATAGTGGGCAATCTTTTCTGACTTGGTGACTCACAGGCGGGGTCCAGGACCCATCCCTTCAGGTTTGTGGGGTGGGAACTGCCTGTGTATTTCTACTATTAGGCCACTTGAGATCCTTTGAACTCTTGCTGTTGAGCAGTGATTATATTTCCTAGACAATCTGATTAGAACTCTTAACCTGGGCTGTCCACCTTGGACCCTCTGTGGTTGAGCAGGGGTGGATTTGTAGTGGGAGGGACTGATTCTTCTCCTCCAACTGTTGCTGGTGGGGGTGGGGCACCACAGTTGCTTGTTTCTCTCCCCAGCTGAGATTTCAGCCTAATACTGTGACATGTTAGGATTAGGTAGAGGCTGGCTGTCTTCAGGACAGAACCAGCTTGCCCTATCACACCAAGCAGGTCCTCAGAGTCTCCGGCTACAGCTCTGAAAGGGACCTTTGTAAAGCAGTAAGGGAAAAGCCACAAACACCATCCCCAGCTCACTGGTAAAGGGCTCACTATCTCCACTTCCAGGGGCTATGAATCCAATCTCATGCTACCAGTTTTACTTGCAAAATTGAGGAAAATACTCATGGGGTGGAACCAGCAGAAGAACACTGGCAACACAAATAATCAGAGTAGATCAACTCCCCCAAGGAATGACAAAGGAGATACAACAGAAGATGCCATTTATAGACAAATGGCAGAATTGTCAGAAATAGAATTCAGAAGATGATTGGCAAATAAGATGAATAGAATGGAAGAAATCGTGGAAATAGAAATCCAAAGAGTAGATCAACAAATACCCTTATTTCCTTGTGGGCAAGAGACTTGAACAGAAACTTCTCTGAAGAAGACAGGAGCATGGCCTTCAAACAAACAAACAAAAATGCTTATCATCTTTTTATCATCAGAGAAATGCAAATCAAAACCACTCTGAGATATCTAAGTCCAGTAAGATTAGCCAAAATCACAAAATCCCAAAAGTCCAGATGTTGGCATGGATGTGGTGAGAAGGGAACACTTCTGCACTGCTGGTGGAATGCAAAGTAATACAGCTTTTTTGGAAAGAAGTGTGGAGAATTCCCAAGGAACTAAAAGTAGACCTGCCATTTGATCCTGCAATTCCTCTAGTGGGTATACCCAGATGATCAAAAATCATTTCATAACAAAGACATTTGCACCAGAATGTTTATTGCAGCCCAATTAATAATTGCCAAGTCATGGAAGCAGCCCATGTGGGCTATGTATAACATGGAATACTATGCAGCCATAAAAATGACGGCAACTTTACATCTTTTATGTTTACCTGGATAAAGCTGGAACATATTCTTCTCAGTAAAGCATCTCAAGAATGGAAGAAAAAGTAACCAGCCCTTTATAAATACTATTATGAAACCAATAAATAATAACTTACATATTCATACAAATGATAAAACAAAAGTATAGCCCAGGAAGAAGGAGGGAAGAGGAGGGACAGGGGAGGTGAGGAAGGAAGCTGGGAGGAGGGAAGGTATTTGTTGGGACCTCACCTAATGTGCGTAATGCAATGATACATTTTAAAACTATTAAGAGTAGAGTATAAATGTCTTACTACAACAAATAAGTAAGTGAGGTGATGGTTATGTTAACAAGTTTGATGTAAGCTTTCCACATTGTATATCAAATCAGCACATTGTACCCCATAAATGCATTAATGTGCAGTTATGATTTAATAAAAAATATATATGAAAATAAAGTTTTCCCCTGTAATTATTAAAAAAAAAAAAAGAGTAGCTCAAAAGTTGTCTTGAGAAATCAATGACAAAGTTTCCAAGGATATGGACATAATGAGAAAAGATATAGAAGAGCTCAAAGAAGTAAAAAAGTTATTCAAGGAGCCTCAAAATACATTAGAATCTCTTAGTAATAGAGTTGAGGAAACAGAAGAAAGGAACTCAGAAATTGAAGACAAGGTGAATGATCCCAAGCATTCAAAAAATCAGAGAAATGGAAAACAAGAACAGAACATTCACTGAGAAAGTTGTAAGATCATTTCAAAAGCTCAAATATCTGATTTATAGGAATTCATGAAGGAGAAGAGGATGGTCCTAAAGGCATAGATACTCCAAGATATTATGGAGGAGAATTTCCCAAGCATTAAAAGAGATTCAGAAATTCGATAGTAGATAGTTTCAGAACCTCAGCAAGACTCAATCTAAATAAAGCATCTCCTAGACTCTTTATAATCAAAGTTAATATGAAGAAGAAAAACCTGCAAGCAACTAGAGAAAGAATGTAAGAAAAGTATTACCTACAAAGAGAGAAATATTAGAATGACTGCAGGTCTTTCAGCTAAAACTTTTCAAGCCAGGAGAGGATGGTCATCAACCTTCAACCTTATAAAACAAAACAACTTTCAGCCCAGGATTCTGTATCCAGCTAAACTGCATTTCATTTGTGATGGAGAAATCAAATACTTTACTGACATACACATGTTGAGGAAATTTGCCATAACTAAACCAGCTCTCCAGGAAACACTCAGACCTATTTTCCATAATGACTAGCACAATAGTCTAACTCACTCAGAATTTATCAGACAAAACCTAACTTCCGCAATGGTGAAAGGATTAAAAATATGCACTGGACCTTTGAAAACATGGCCAAAACACTACCATACCTATCAATTTTCTCAATTAATGTGAGTGGCTTAAATTGTCCTCAAAAATTGGCTTAATTGTCCTCATCTGTATCCAGCTGACTAGAAACAAAAACTCAAGCCAGGCACCTGTTGCCTACAGGAGACTCATCTTACCACAAAGGATAAAAAAAGACTTGAAGGGATGGACATCTATAATACAGGCAAATGGAAATCAGAAAAAAGCAGGGCCTACAATTTTAATTGCAGATACAATAGGATTTAAACCAACAAAGATAAGGAAAGACAAGGATGGACACTACATATTTGTCAAGGGAAACATTCAAAGTGAAGAGATTTCAATAATTAACATTTATGCACCCTACTTGAATGTTCTTCAATTTATACAGCCAGTGGTTCTCAACCTTCCTAATGCCATGACCCTTTAATACAGTTCCTCATGTTGTCGTGACCCCCAAACATAAAATCATTTTCATTGCTACTTTGTAATTGTAATTTTGCTACTGTTACGAATCATAATGTAAATATATGATAAGCAGGATATATTTAGGTGACCCCTGTGAAAGAGTCATTTGACCCCCGAAGGTTGTGACCCACAGGTTGAGAACTGCCGTATAAAGCAAACTCTAACAGATAGCAACAATTTGATATGTTCCTGCATTATAATAGTTGGAGATTTTAACACCACTTTGTGCACTCTGAATAGATCATCCAAAAGAAATGAAACAAATAAATAATGGACTTAAACATGAACCTAGAAAAAATGGACTTAACAGACATCTACAGAACATTTCATCATGATAAAACTGAATGCATATTCTTCTCATCAGCTCACAGATAATCCTCCAAAATTGATCATATCTTAGGACACAAGTATAACCTCAGCAAATTTAAAGGAATAGAAATTATTTCTTATATCTTCTCAGATGACCACAGAATAAAAGTTGAACTCAACACCAACAGAAATCGTCATATTGAAACAAAGCCATGGAAACTAAATAACCTTAGGCTGAATGATAGCTGGGTCAAAGACGAGATGAAGAAGAAAATCATCAAATTTTTGGAACAAAATAATTATGAAGACACAAATTATCAAAATCTGTGGGGTACTGCAAAGGCAGTCCTAAAAGGGAAATTTATAGCATTAGAAGCCTTCATCAAGAAAACAGAAAGAGAGAAAGTCAACAACCTAATGGGTCATCTCAAGTAACAGGAAAAGGAAAACTAATACAACCCTAAACCCAGCAGTAGAAAAGAAATAACCCAAAATAGAGCAGAATTAAATGAAATTGAAAACAAAAAAATCACTCAGAAGATCAATGAAACAAAAAGTTGGGTCTTTGAAAATATTAATAAGAATGATAAACTTTTGGCTAGCATAACTAGAAACAGAAAGGTAGAATCTCTAATAATTTCGATCAGAAATGATAAAGGAGAAATAACAACAGATGCCATAGAAATTCAAAGAGTCCTCAATGATTACTACAGAAAGCTCTATTCTCATAAATATGAGAATCTGGAGGAAATGGACCAATACCTGGAAGCAAGCCACCTTCCTTGACTCAACCAGAAATAGTTAAAATTTTTGAATAGTTCTGTATATTAAGCACCAAAATAGCATCAACTACACAAAATCTCCCAAAAAAGAAATGTCTGGGACCACCAGATGGCTTCACATGAGAATTCTGTCAAACCATTAAAGAGGAACTAGTACCTATAATACATAACCTTTTCTAAAACATAGAAAAAGAAGGAATATTTCCCAAAGCATTCTATGAAGAAAATATCATCCAGATCCCCAAACCAGGAAAGGATCCATAAAGAAAGAAAACTATAGACCAATATCATTAATGAATATCAATGTAAAAATATTCAATAATATCCTAGCAAACAGAATTCAATGATACATTTAAAAAAGTATACACCATGATCAAATTGATTATATTCCAGGGGTACAAGGTAGGCTCAACATACACAAATCTATAAATATAATACATCATATAAATAAAATAAAAAACAATGACCATATGAGTCTATCAATTGATGCAGAAAAAGCTTTTGAAAATATCCAGCATCCTTTCATGATTAGAACATTTAAGAAAATAGACTTAGATGGGACATTTCTTAAATTGATAGAGACCATCTACAGCAAGCCCAGAGCCAATATCATATTAAATAGAGTAAAATTGAAACCACTTCCACACAGATCTGGAACTAGACAAGAAAGCCCGTTGTCACCATTGCTATTCAGCATAGTACTGGAAGGCTTAGCCATTGCAATCAGGCAAGAGAAGGGGATCAAGGGTATCCAAATGGGGTCTGAGGAGGTCAAACTCTCAGTCTTCATGGATAACATGATATTATACCTGGAAAACCCCAGGGACTAATCTACAAAGCCCTTGGAAGTAATCAAGTAATATAGCAGTGTCTTGGGATACAAAATCAATAATTACAAATTAGTAGCTTTTATATATGCCAAACTGAAAATATATTGAAGGACTCTATTCCTTTTACTGTAGGATAAAAATACCTGGGAATTTATCTGACAAAGCATGTGGAAGAGCTCTATAATGAGAATTATGAAAACCTGAGAAAAGAAATAGTTAGATGTTAACAAATGGAAAAACATACCATGCTCAGAGCTGGGAAGAATCAACATTATTAAAATGTTGATACTACCCAAATCTACAGATTTAATGAAATCTCTATCAAAGCACCAATGTTATACTTTAAAGAACTTGAAAAAAATAGTACTTTTTTTTATGTGGAAAAGCCAATAGACAATACATTACTTAGAAATAAAAACAAATCAGGAGGCATCACGTTACCAGACTTTAGGTTATGCTACAAATCTATAGTGATCAAAATAACATGGTACTGGCACAAAACAGAGAAGTAGATGTATGGAACAGAATAGAAAACCTAGGGATGAACCCAGCCACATATCATCATCACTTGATCTTTGATAAGCCTATCAAAAACATTCATTGGGGGAAAGATTCCCTCCTTAACAAATGGTGCTGGGAGAAGTGGCCAGCAACCTGTAGAAGACTGAAACTGGACCGTCATCTTTCACCACTAACAAAAATTGATTCTCACTATAAAAGATTTAAATTTAAGATATGAAACTATAAAAATACTAGAAGAGAGTGCAGGGAAAACACTTGTAGTACTGGCCTGGAGGAGGACCAATACTGCAAGTATTATGAGGAGGACCTCCCTGGCCATTGAAGCAACACCAAAAGTACATTACTGGAATCTGATCAAGCTAAAAAGCTTCTGCACAGCTAAGGGTACTCACTGCAAGTAAAGTACACAGACAGCCTTCAGATGGGAGGCAATTTTTGCCAGTCATGATACCTATAAAGGTCTGATAACTAGAATCTACAGAGAACTCAAATTAATCAACAAGAAATGAACAAACGACCCCCTTTCTTTGTGGGCAAGAGACTTGAACAGACATTTCTCTGAAGATGACAGGCAAATGACAAATAATCACATGAGAAAATGCTCATCATCTTTAATCATCAGAGAAATGCAAATCAAAACCACTTTGAGCTATCACCTAACTCCAATAAGATTAGCCCAATCACAAAAATCTCAAAACTGCAGATATTGGAGTGGATGTGGAGAGGAGGGAACAATTCTACACTGCTGGTGGGATTGCAAGTAATATAGTCTTTTTGGAAAGAAGTATGGAGAATTCTCAAATAACTAAAAGTTGACCTACTGTTTGATTCCCCAATTCCATTACTAGATATCTACACAGATGAATAAAAATCATTTTACAACAAAGACATTTGCACTAGAATGTTTACTGCAGGCCAATTCATAATTGCCAAGTCATGGAAGCCGTCCAAATGTCCATCAACCCGTGAATGTATTAACAAACTGTGGTATAAGTATACCATGGAACACTATGCAGCCATTAAAAAGATGGGGGTTCTACATTGTTTATGTTTACCTGGATGGAGCTGGAACATATTCTTCTTAGTAAAGTATCTCAAGAATGGAAAACAAGTATCCATTGTACTCTATACTACTATGAAACCAATGTATTAACACTTACACATTCATATGAATGATAAAACACAACTATAGTCCAGAAAGAAGGAGGGGGTGACTGGAGGGAGGTTATCTGGTGGGTTATCACCTAACATGCACAATGCAAGGGTACATTTCAAAACAACCAAGAGTATATTCTAAATGTTTTCACAAAAAAATAAGTAAAGTGATGGTTATGTTAATCAGTTTGATTTAAGCATTCCACATTGTACGTCAAAACATCACATTGTACCCCATAAATGTATACAGTTGTGGTTTAATAAAAATTAAGTTTAAAAAAATTATAAAAAATATTTTCTTCCTTTTAGTCTTTTTTAAATTTATTTTTTATTTCAAATTAATATGAAGGTACAAATTTTTAGGTTACATTGTTCTCACTTCCAGGGTAAAGTTCCGTTTGTAAAAGAGCCCCTCACCAGGGGACATGGTATACACCCACACAAAGTGCACATCAGGTGAGATCTCATTTCATGCTATCCTTCCTTCTGCCAATGGTCCTCCTCGATACCCCTCCCACTTCTCTCTATCCCCAAACTAGATTATATTAGTGTTTTATTGTTCTTATGAGCATGCAATTGTTTATATATTGATTTCATATTAGTATGGAGTACATTGGATATTTATTTTTCCATTCTTGTGATATTTTACTAAGAAGGATGTATTTGAACTCCATCCAGATAAATGTGGAGGATGTAAGGTCTCCATCTTTGTTAATGGATGAATAATGGGAAAATTATTCTAAAGAAAATTCTAAAAATATAAAAAAAGATAATGCAATAATTAAAAAATACAAAGAAAATCAAAGAAATCAAAGAAAATTCTAAAAATATAAAAAATGATAATGCAACAATTAAAAAAATACAATATGACAACTGTTTACATGGTATTTACATGGTAAATTCAAAGAAAATTCTAAAAACATAAAAGAATGATCTAAGAAAATTCTAAAAATATAAAAGAAATCAAAGAAAATTCTAAAAATATAAAAAAAGATAATGCAATAATTAAAAAATACAATATGACAACGATTTACATGGTATTTACATTTTACTAGGTATTATAAGCAATGGAGAGATGGTTTAAAGTATATGTGGGGATGTATGTTGGTTACATCCAAACATAACTCCATTTTATACAAGGGACAGATTTTGTTATATTCAGGGTTCCTGAAACTTACATACTTGCTTATTTCTCCCTCTGGTGGAAGTCTTTTGTCATTACAGAAGGCAAGCGGCCCTCTAAATGCTGGATTGAGGGCTCCGGAGAGACCTGAAGGAGGCTGGATTAAAATCTTTAGAAATACAAAGCACTAAAAAGATTATGGTGGCATCCCATTCCTATGTAATTAAAATCTGCTGATCTGAAAGTACGGATAAGGAGTCCGGAGAAAGATCTGATTTCTAAAATTTTAATCATGATAACTACGTTGACTTCTGGGGGAAGGAGAAGGCCAAACATGCAATTTGTTCTCCCTGATTTTCTTCTGGTCCCACTGCAGGAGCCTCCTCGTCTCTGATAACTCTCTCCTGCTCTAGCATCATAGGAGACCCCAGGCTCATCTTACACATTCCCTGCGCAGACCTGGAATCAATTATTTCTCCAAGAAGATCTGGTTTCTGTGAGTGAATGAGAGATGCTCATTGCTACTGAGTTGGAAGCTGAACTAAGACTCACTGGTACTTAGATAGGCAGATGGTTACATACATAAAGTACTTCTGAGTTCTTGAGACTTCCAATTCAAATCTAAGACACTTCGCTTTTTACATCTGATCCTTCTTACACACTAAACGTGGGTTTTCAAAGACTCCAGGGATGGCAGAATTAAAATACAATATATCATAAGTACTCATGCGCCTTATCTTACATTATGGACACAACAGCCTCTGAATGGATCACAGTTTATTTACTTGAATACATTAAATATGTGGTTCCATTTTCTTCTCGCACTGTTGTCAAAAAAATTGATAATCTATTTTTTCTTTTTTGAGGTGAGGTTTCAACCTATTGCCCACGGTAAAGTGCAGCCAGGTCATCATGCTTATGGCAGCCTCAAACTCCTAGGCTCAGGTGATTCTCCTGCTGAGTCTCCTGAGTAGCTGGGACTACAGGTGCCCACCATGCCCTGGTAATTTTTCTGTTTTTAGTAGAGACAGAATCTCCTCCCTAGGCTGGTCTCTAACTCCTTAATCCAAGTGATCTCCTCCTGCCTCAACCTCCCAGAGTGCTAGGATTACAGGCATCAGCCACCCCACCTTGTCTTTCCTTTTTTGTTGTTTTTAATACAGTCTTTACTTCTTTCCCTTTTGTGTTTTTTTATTTCTTTAACATTCAGTAACTTTACAAGAAAACATCTTGCTTGGGGTTGGTCATTTGGGGATCATTATTCTTAATATGTGGTATGCTCTTTTAAATATGTAGCTTCACTTTTTCTTTATTTCCAGAAAGTTCAGTTGAATTGTTATTTTCAGCATTTATTTTGATCCATTGCTTTGCTTATTTTATTTTGTTTTTAAATCTCTGAAGGAACTCCTATAAGCTGTATGTTAGATTATTTTTGGCCCATCTTCAATATTTGACACTTTCTCTCACGTTTTTTAAATCATACTTCTTTTTAACTTTTAAAATCTTCCTCTTTTTGCTTGGTGTGGTGGCTCATGCCTATAATCCCAGCACTGTGGGAGGCTGAGGTGGGAGAATTGCTTGAGCTCAGGACTCTGAGCCTTGTCTGAGAGAGAGACCATGACTCATGAAAACAAAACTGAAAAACCCGGCAGGTGTCGTGGTGAGCATCTGTAATCCCAGCAGCTTCGGAGGCTGAGGCAGCAGGATGTCCAGGGCTCGGGTCTGAGCTACGATGCCATTGCACTCTGCTCAGGGCATAGGATAGAACTGTCTCGACAAAAAAACAAACAAACAAAACATCTTCCTCTTTTCAACTTCTATTTATCTTAAGGCATTATTGCCACATTTATATGCTCTTAGTTTCTTTTAGTTTAATCTTAATTTCTGAAATGACTTTTTTTTTTATTTCTTCTCATTTATAAGTTTTGCTATTCTGATTTATGTTGTTATTTTTTTTTTTTCCATATCGTATATGTTTTCCCACTGTTTTGAAATGCTAGGCTATAGCAATTCACTTCATGGGCACGTCGTTCCATCATGCTTTAATTGTGTAGGATTTTTATTCTGCTCCTTGGGCTTTATTTTTCTGTTTTCTTATAATGACTTTGCTTGGGATTTGACTTTAATATTTTTCTATTGCTCATTATATTGTGAAATTGGTTTTTCTGACCTTTTTCAGCGAGATGGGGTTCAGGAACATCTTCCTAGATCCACTGGGTTTTCTGCTCTGTTCTTCTGATAGGTTATGTAAATGGCAGCTTGCCCTGGGATCCCCAGTTCCCTGAGCTGGCTGTAGTTTGAAATTTCTCTTTTCTGTGTCCTTGTTTGTCCCCATTCTGCTCCATTCTGGCCCATTCCCAGCAGTCTCTCTTCAATGTGGGCCCTGTCTCAGAAGGAAACCCCTTGGTGGGACATTTTCAAGAGTCCACAGGGGTTGGAAGTCTCCAGTTCCTTTTTGCACTGACCTGGTAGCAGAGTATGAAAAACCCTGTCCAATATTAGTGGGGCTCTTCCTTCCAGGGAGTGCCTGATGACTGTTCTTGGGTCCATCGGTTACAGCCATCATCATGTCCACCATTGCTTCTTTCTCTCCCTCACGGTCACCAACAGCAGACGGACCTGTGGTCTGTATTCCAGATTTTGGGGGATACATTTTCTTTTTTTTTTTTTTTAAACACAGAGCCTCGAGCTGTCACCCTGGAGAGAGTGCTGTGGCATCACAGCTCACAGCAACCTCCAATTCCTGGGCTCAAGCGAGTCTTCTGCCTCCGCCTCCCAAGTACCTGGGACTATAGGCTTCTGCCACAATGCCTGGTTATTTTTTTTTTATTTTTTGAGACAGAGCCTCAAGCTGTCACCCTGGATAGAGTGTTGTGGCATCACAGCTCACGGCAACCTCTAATTCCTGGGCTCAAGCGAGTCTCTTGCCTCCGCCTCCCAAGTAGCTGGGACTACAGGCGCCCGTCACAACGCCCGGCCATTTTTTGGTCATAGCTGTCATTGTTGTTTGGTAGGTCCGGCTTGGATTTGAACCTGTCAGCTCAG